>BSBK01008351.1:265000-446415 GCA_027943335.1 Chamaecyparis obtusa | reverse complement strand
TATATACATATATATATACATATATATATATACATATATATACATATATATATATATGTATATATATATATATCTATGTATATATATATATATACATATATAAACATATATATATATGTATCTATGTATATATATATATATATATATATATATATATATATATATATCTATATATATGTATATATGTATATATGTATATATATATATATATATATATATATATATATATATATATATATATATATATATATATATATATATATATATATATATATATATATATATATCTTCAAATAAAAATAAGTTAATTTAAATAATAAATATTTATTTCTATCTTATAAATCTTTCTAAAATTTATGTGTATATTATATTAGAATTCAATTCGAGAGTGCCAAACAAACATTTTTTGGTTATATCATAAATTAGGAGTCTGTAGATTTTTGTCACCTCATTTTTTATGATGACAATTTCTTAAGATAAAATTGACCAATGAAAATAGTTTATTAAGGAGATTTCTAAGATTTTTAAAATATAATATATGATTCATTATATTTTTAATTAGGTTAGTATTATTATTTTCTATATGCGTAAAGTTTAAATTCTTAATAAAAGTATATCCAACTTTGAAATCACTCATTATTTCTCAATTTTGAAATGTAAAAAGTTACAATAAAAATTTATAAACAATTATTTTCTTATAGACAATTTCATCAAAATATTTTTCAATTTACTCCTATTTGCTTAATGTATATCATGATTTTAAAGATAACCTAGATTTAAGTTGCTAAAAATAATAATGTATGCTCTCTATTTTTTTAAAGTTAGTATTATTTTATTGAAATATCATATAATTATATTAATTTTTTTAACAAAATTATTATTACCTTTTTTTTGTTCAAGTTATGTAAACAACTCATTCATACCCACTTGACATTATTTAAGTCCATGTTTATAATTTTCATTATTAGTTAGAATATATTATTTAGCCCATCATCATCTCATATTCCCCCACATACTACATTTTTTAAGGATGGGGTCCCATGGGGGAGCTTGAGATTTCCTTTTTAGGAAAAGGAGGTCCTATGAGTAAATTTTTATTTTTTCTATAGGATCATTGTGAATGTTCTCCTTCAAAATAGGAGCTCCTAGTTTTTAGTATTACATAGTTATGCGGGTGAAAATGGGGTGGGGCTAGAAATTGCTTCATGAGCTTAGGAATGTTTTTTCCCATTTTTGAACATTTACTTTTAGTCTTTTCTTAAAAACTAAATTTGAAGGGAAAATGATTGAGACCACCAACTTCCTTAAATGTTGGAGCTTAAAATTTTAGGCTAAAGAGAACTACAAAATTTATGGATCACCAGCTTTAATTTTTTCTAAAAATCCTAAGAAACTTTAGCTCTATTTCTGAGGAAGTCCCCCTCCACGGGACCCCAACCTTAATCCATTATTTATATAGTCCAATATAGATAAAATAATATTAAATTTATCTCTATATGCTTAATTGTTGTTCTTGTCATCCATCTTAATTATGAAGCAACATCACTACAAGGATAATAAATGTATAAAGTAAATAAGAGCCTGTTAGGATTAGGGAGCACCGAGGGGGGGGGGGGGGGGGGGTGAATCAGTGCAACAATATTATTAACTTTCTTTATCCAATACTAAAACCTTGAAAACATAGATAACTGAAAGAAAATAAAATATAATGAGCACACATAATATTATAACACCATGGTTTATTTTTGAGGAAAGCCCTATTAAGGGAAAAAACCTTAGTGGTGATGGTACCCACTAAAATATATTAATATTACAGTAATAAGTACCTTGTTAAAGGTAATAGTACATAAGAGAGAATGCACATGCATTCATGCTTGAATCCTAGAGCCCACTACTCAATACAAAACAAAGATCTGGCCCTTAGTCGGGTTCACCAATCTATCTTTAATTACAAAATTTAGATAGGAGTTTACAGTCCCAGAAATTAAATGAGAAATACATTAAATATACCTTGATACAACTCCCAATGAAGTTCAAAATTAGTATCAAATCACAAGACATCACTCATATTATGTATCCAAACCTTCTATCTACATCTTCTCATCACTACTCATCGCATCCAAAAACTTAATCTCATATATATGATCATAAGCTCAAAAGTGTAACTCTATCGACCCCAAAATGAAAGTAATGAAACATGTAGAAATCCTACCAAATCTTGATCAAATCATCATATTGTAGATTTCTATACAAATACAATGTCCTCCATAGTTGGCTCTAACATAAACAATTATCAAACCAAAACTCTAAGATGATTTACCAAGCATACCAAACAATCTTACTGAAACTGCTTTGTTCTTGCCAAAATATTGTCAAACTGCTATTCATTAGTGAATATATCATACATCAAATAACACCAAGTCATGAAAAGATCAGATAAGACATATCATAATGTCTACATTGAAGCTTTACCATCGCATTTCCTAACTCTATGTCCTTAGGTCATACCATGCTGATTTGTCTGACTGTGTACTTCTCTGCTTCTGGTACTTGGTTCATATACTTGCATCAAATAATTCAGTAATTATACAAAACTGAAAGGTGGCCAAGAATACTGAATTTAGTTACCATCAATGACAACATATCATGCATTAAAAAGTAACTCTTTCCAATAGAGTCAAATTTATCCAAAATATTTGTATGTTGAGCTGATTTCTTTACCAATAAATTTTTGGATAACATGTAAGTTAGAAATATATCAATTAAAAGAACAAAGTCTTGGTTAATAATCCTCAATCACTCAAGATTTTTAGTGACACTAAATTTTGGAAGATATTCAAATTTTTATCATTGTAAATTTAAAGTTGGAAACAACATGTTTCAAGTAAATTAAATATAAGATAAACCTTCCATTCTTCTCTAAATAGCTAGGGAGAGGATCCATAGTTGTGTGTAGAAATTTTCAATCACTCCCAATTTTACACACCAATTTACTTGGTAAGTCCCCTACTTATAACTAAGGTTTCAAGGTCAAATCATCAAATATGATGCGACATCAACATGGTTTTTACCAAGGTGTCCAAAAAGACCATTAAAAAAGTTAGACTAATACCGATAAAAACTAAGTCCAATTTTATTGGTGCATTACTATGGAATTGCATGAATTATTTCTTTTTAGATCCAAGGAATGCGTTAAATTAAATTATGGGTAGTCATTATCACAATAATACCTTTGATGTAACAATTAATGGTGCAATGATATTATAAAAAAAATATTAATCATTAAATCAACAAGTACTATCATAACTTTTGGAACATGCTTGAATATTGGATCTCTCCCCTAATATTTGAGGGAGGTTCTTTGAGGGATACACTAAGTTAAGCATAAAAAAACTATTTCCATTTGTTTAAATTATTTCTATTACCATGTTTGAGCATTATTTTCCATGTTGTTTCAAGTCAAGTTGTTAAACTTCTTCCAAGGAACTAGGCTCTAAAACCAATTGTTAGGATTAGGGAGCACCGAGATTAGGGGGGGGGGGGGGGTGAATCGGTGCAAAAATATTATTAAATTTATTTATCCAATACTGAAACTTGAAAGTACAGATATCTGAAACAAAAAAATAGAATAAGCACACATAAGATTATAACATCATGATTATTTTTGAGGAAAATCCTATCAAGGGAAAAACCCCAGTGGGGATGGTAGCCACTAAAATATCTCACTATTGCAGTAATAAGTACCCTATTAAATGTAATAGTACACAAGAGAGAATGCACATAAATTTAGGGTTATATACTAGAGCTCACTTCTCTATAAAAAAAATATCTGACCCTCAATCAGGTTCACGAATCTATCTTTAATTACAAAATTCAAAATTCAATTTTCGGCCATTTTCACTCATGAAACATGTGGTATTTTATCTTGCACAGTCCCGTGTGGGGAAATTGGATCTTGTGCGGTTGGGGATATGTTCTTGGATCATGTGTGGACCTAAATGCAACTTCACATCCCATTTCGTTATTTCTAGCTTTAGTTTTGGTTTCTCGTCCTTAGTGTGGCTTTGCTGGCTATATATTATTGGAAACTACAATTGAAACAATTGTTGTATTGTCATTGATGTCAAAACCTTAATTGGTAAGACTATTTCTACCTAGGAAAGTACTATATCTATTATATTTTTGTGAAGGATTGGGGCAAGGTTGGTAACAATAGCACCTAAGGAGAGGTTGAGTTATCTTGATACTACAAAGTGTACTTGACTATGTTACACAATGATGAGACAATGTATTATTTATCTTAGTAAGATTGAAGACTAAACTGGTAGGCTTAACCAAGCAAAGAATGATAAAATTATGTTGAAGACGAGTTATGTTAGTGTCGATCGAGTTAGTATATGCCGAGAGCAAAAATCTAGTGTCGACCAAACATCAGTGAATTGCTGAGTAAGATAGTTTATGCCGAGGAAACAATTTTAGTAATGATCAAGCTGTCTAGTGAAGACCGAGTGGACAATCACAGTATTGACCGAGCATTAGCAATTTTACATTTGAAGAGAATTCAGATTTGGAGCCAAAATTGTTAAATTCTTGGATTATGTAAAATGTGCTGACATTATTTATTGATTGTATGGAATCATTTAATTCATTGTAAAATGTTTTATCAAAGATCTTTTTAAGATTTGAGGATGATTCTAGAAAAGGAGCCGAAGAACATAAAGCAGGTAGATTCATTGAATCTGACCTAACCCTAAGATCTACGAAGGAGATTAAGAAACAAAATATAAGATAACCTAATTGAAGAAGATATTAAGGGAACCTAATCATTGGATGAAAAAGAGAGGATGCTGCATGGGTGAAGACTGAATGCTGAAAGATAAGTTTTATTGACTGTATAAGCAAAAGGCTGAAGGAGAAGTGTGGTGATCACTTGAAGAAAAGTTCTGAGGTAGATAAGAGATGGAGATGGAAAATTTTCAAAGTCAGTAAACTAGCATTTGTGTACGGAATTGGATCTGATATTTGCAAAGTGAGTTGTATGTTTTCAAATCAATACTACTACTACTTTCTAACCATTCTAACAGTCAAAATCCTTTTCACAGAGGGTTGACCTAATAGTCATATGTTAAATCCTTTGAACAAGGTTGCATTCTAATGGAGTGTATGTAAGTCTTATAACAAGGCTCACTTTTAACAGGGTGATTGAAATCCTTTAACCGGTCACACTGGACAGTGTGTATTGTAACCTTTGACAGGGTTGGTTTTTAACCGAGCTCACTTCAGAAGAGTGAAAATAATAGTAGCATGTTACAAAGAGGTTTTTCCAATATTGGGTTTCCACTATAAATCCTGGGTGTCAATACTTGTGTGAATTTTTTGGTTTGAACATTTCTATGTTTTACAAGTTAGTTATAGTTGGGTAGTGGACTGCAGTGTTATATGTTTCTATTATTGAATCAGTGATGACCGAGTTTGTTTTGGTGTCTTGATTTGATTTAAAGAAAATTTTTTGAAGTTATTTTATACATCAGGACCTGAGAACAACAGATTCCCCCCCCCTCTATTGTTCTAAATCATATTAACAAAAAAAGCACAGCTACAACATATCCAAAGTTATAAATGACCGACATAGAAAGAGGTAACTGTGTGTGATGAACTTACAAAGCCCAAGAAGATAAAATCCATTGTAGTTGACTTTGATATTTGGGATGATGAGTTAAGAGGACACCTAGAGTACCTAACACCTGACCTCAGAGCATAGGGATGATAAGCTATCAGTAAGAATGGTGTAATTTATCCGGAATGGCGAGTCACCATATCTCACAACAACTCAAGAAGCTATCATGAATATCTATAGACAAAGGTGTCAGTATCAATGAGTCCAGGATGCAGAAACAGTCCAAAATATTTTTGTCTTTCCACTGCCTGAGGGCTTATTATGATTTGTTTTATATCCTTTTTAGGGTTAGGGCTCCAACCATATGAAGCTTGTTGCATTCTCATTGATAAGAGAATTCTAAGATGGTTGAGCTATATATATAGGTGGTATCCTCATTTTGTAAAGAGTTAGAAAAATATAATAGAAAAAAAAAGTATAATTGCTACAGAGCAGACTTCTAAATTTTTTGTTACTAAGCTACATAATTTGTTAGAATTGTTTTATAAGGTACATCTTTGTATTTGGGATTGTAGGATAACTTAGTATAGCTGATTCACCCCCCTCTCAGTTATTCTAACAATTGGTATCAGAGCATATTGGTTGCTTGGAAGAAAGTTTTAAGGACTTGAGCAGAAAGATTACAAGATGTAAAAAAGGGAAGTGCCAAAGCTGAACAAAGACAACTTTACTACATGGCAAAGTCGGATGAGACTTCACATATCTAGAATTGGAGAGTCTATTGTACCTTTACTTGACAGTGGCTACATGCAACTGACTGTTGGACCTTTGACTCTTGATCACTTGAGAGTCTGACATGAACACAATATTACTATGATAGAGATTGTTGCTACTCTATCTGATGCTGAATTTGATGATGTCAAGGATTGCACTACAACAAAGAAAATGTGGGATAAACTTGCTCTAGTTTATGGTGGTGATGCAAATGTGATGAGAGCCATAGCTAAAAACTTGAGAGGCATATTTGATGACATAAAGATGAAGGAATGAGAGAACATTACACAGTACACAAACCAAATCAAAGAGGTAGTCAATGCTATCCGAGGAGCTGGTGGTATCATTTTTGAAGATACAGTGGTAAGTAAGATATACTAAGAACCTTTTGTCTATCTATGCAATCAGAATATCTACTATTCATGAAATGAGGTCTGCACCTAATAGCACTCTTACTCTTGATAATCTGATTGGAAAGTTAACAACTTTTGAGCTGAACAATTTTGATAATAGTGTTGTACTGAGTGTCGAGTCTGCTTTTATGTCATCTCTTAAGATTGGTAAATCTAGCAACTTAAGCATAGTATAAGGAATGAAAGTGATAGTAATACTAATGATGAGCTTGATGAGCTTGAAGCACTTATGGTTTGGAGACTACAGAAAGGTAAAGGTAGATATAAGGGAATGTTACCTTTAGCTTGTTTTAATCGTAAAGAGGTTGGCCATATTGCTGGTAGATGTCCTAATAGGAAAGAGGAGATAAAGACCGAGACTGATCTGGTGATGGGCAGTATGGAAGAAGGTATAACAGAGGTTACCGACACTACAATAGAGATAACCAAGATCACAAAGATAAGGGAAAAAAGGCATGTTACCTGTTGAAGAAGATGACACCGAAACTGATACTGATGATGATATTGAGGGTAGGTATTTGTTGCAATGAAAGATGATCTAGAAGAGGAGGATAGGTATGTAGAACCAACACTTATTTCTAAAGTTAGTAAGAATGATACTTGGATCATTGATAGTGGCTGTACACATCACATGACTGGTGATGAAGATAAGTTTGATTATCTTGATCATTATGATGAAGGATCAATGAAAATAGGAAATGATACACCTTGCATGGTTAAAGGAAAATGATCTATTTTATTGAATGATAGAATTAGATATGATAATGCATACAGGGTAAAAAGACTTAATTACAATTTGTTGAGTGTAGCACAAATGAATAACTTAGGTCACTGAGTTTCATTTGAAAGAAAGAAGGTGAAAATCTATGATGAAAATGGAAAGCTTGTTGAAACAAGAGGATGATCAAAATGTAATTTATTTGATCTTGACAATGCTGAAACTTCTTGTTTGCTGGTGAAAAATGAAGATGCATGGTTTATGGAATAAGAGGTTATGTCATGTAAATTTTGATAACATGATTAAGATCAGTAGATAGAGAAGAGTTAGAGGATCACCTAGTTTAACCAAAACTGATCATGTTATGTGTCATCAATGTTAGAAAGGAAAGATGACAAAATCTAGTTTTAAAAGTAAGGATTATTCAACCTAAAGGAATTTTGGAGTTGGTTCACACCAGCTTATGTGGTCCTATGAGAACTAAAATCTACTACGGTGATAGATAATTTATTTTTTTTGTTGATGACTATACTATATTGATGACAGTTATGTACTTGAAAGAAAAATTTGAGGCATTCAAAACTATTTAAATAGTATAAGGCTAAAGTAGAAAAAGAAATCAGAAAAGAATTGAAATTTTTAAGGTCTGATAGAGGAGGTGAGTTTTTTTATGATAATTCACTAACTTCTGTAATGAGAATGGTATCAAAAGGTAGGTTTCTGCACCTACAATATAATGCCCCGCCAGGGGAACCTAGGAGAACTTAACCTAAACATGCATCTAAGTTTGCAGAATATTTTTTTTAAAAGTTAACATACAAGATATACATCAATGCAGAAGTAATTACCATTTAATCACATTAATATAAAAAACCAACACAGTTTACAACTCTCAAGGGTTCCTTGACGATGATTACTTTAACATTAATCAATAATATAGATTAGGTACAATTACAAAACTCACATAAAAAAATGAAAGATAAAAGAAACATCACCTAGAAGATAACATAAATACATCTGGTACCATAAGGTATCTATAATAACCTACATCCATTGCACATGTCACAGGGTATGTAATACAATAATTGAAAGAAGAAGAACATGATAACTCTTAAGATCTGATACATAGATACATGATCTTATGGAAGAAGAAGAAGAACATAAGAATACAACTCCATAAATGAAGATCAAGAAGGAATAACTACTACAAAGATCATCCAACACTGGCACATGAATCATCAGAACCTCAAATGGTAAAAGAATCACTACCGCCCAACCTCGCGAACCAAAAAGGTCCACTCCCACCGTGTTGAGGAGATAACAACAGATCCCAATCGGATAACAAACATTAGATAGATCAATCTAAGGAAAAGATCCTGAAAGCTCTCTAACTCAAGGTGAGAAAAGATAGCAAGGTAAGATTTACTAAACCAGAGGCAACTGACACATGTAGGATAACTAGACTATGCATAGGAAGGTGTCATTGTCTACGTCTAACCCTTGAGTTTTTCCCTGGTAATCTCTCTGGATTTTGGCACCCAAGTGACCATACACAATGTCAATGAATTCTTGTATAGACGAAGCCATGAACTATGCCAACCCATCCCATAAAAGGTGGCTAGTCATCTTCTCAACACCATCTTCGTCAGTACTAGCACCAATGCTTGGGTGAGGACTACATCTTATTAGGTTCATTTTAATAAAACTCTCAATGTTATATTTAGTTATCACTTGATTAAGATACTTAACAATAAGTGATCCTGGCAGCCACTTGTGGGCCCCGACACTTATTGCAAGCCACCTCCTACTGCATATCTAGGTAAACTACCCTAGGCTCAAAAATCTCACATAGATCAAATAGGTACACAACCAAGTAATCCCAAATCTAGTTTCACATACAAGAACTAGAATGATTACAAAGGTACCAAAAGAAGAATACAAAACATCATGAGCCATATGGTCAATTCAGGGTATAATCAGAACAACCTCGCACATCAACATCATAATACTAAAAACAAGAACACCTAAAACACACCCTGGCCTTTGTATGGTAATTGCTTCCACATTGATGTATATCTTGTATGTTAACTTTTAAAAAATAATTATTCTGCAAACTTAGATGCATGTTTAGGTTAAGTTCTCCTGGGTTCCCTAACAGGGCATTACACTTGGTATCAGAGTATTGGGTTCTACACTGGGAACTTTGGGAAGTTGTGTGCCCATTAGATGTCTAAACTATTAAACTTGAAACAAACATAGACATATAACTCTTTTGTGTTTGATAAAAATTAAATTACATCTGACCAATTATGTTCTTGCTTCTCTTAAATGTCTTAGAGATATTACCTTGTCTTGTGATTGTCATAGGTGTTTGAATTTTTTATTGTGTATGGTTAACTTCTCTAATGCATCTAGGGTGAAATACCTTTGGATGTCATGAAGCGATTACTCCCTTGAGTGTGGCTACCACTAGTCACCTTGTTATGTGGATGTTTTATGATTGAGGATTTATTTTGGTTGATTGATGAATTGTTCGTGTTGTGTAAGGGCTAGCATTGAAATTTTGAACTTTCTTATAATTGGATTAGTCACCTAACTCTCTTTTCATTATCTATTTTGTGACGCTAGTCACACTTAATTTATTGTTGAAGTTGGGAGCTCTCATGATTTAATGTTGGACTTATGATTCACCCACTTGGGTTTTTCCTTTATGAGTTATTATGGTGGCTACTCCAAATGTTTGTTATTGTTGGTCTTGTTCTATGATAAGTATTGTTTCCATCATGTTCATCATGAACCCCTAATAGTATGTATAAGGGAGGACATCACATAGATGGTATTATATTTGCTATGTGATATTAGAATCATTGTGTATCCTATATGTTTGCATAGGTGTTGCATTAACTAGATAGTTTTTTTTTTATGAACTTCTCAACTTATTATTTGTTATAGATATGAATGTGTTCTTTATGCAATTGATTCTAGATGTTTTATATGATGATGTATGAATAAAGGTTTAGATCTATTTTTTGAATTGTTAATAAATGATTGATCAATGTGATATTTTCAATTGTTCCTAAACTAGATGTTATATTGTGCTTAATGGCTGAATATCATGTTCTTATGTTATGACTTATTTTCAAATGTTATGTTTTGTTTTTAGTAAATGCTATGTTCTTGGGGGATATATATCCTTATCTGTTTGTAGGCTTCCAGGAGTAAGCCTAATCCTAGGGGGGGTGGATGTAGTACCTCGCCCCTAGTCTGATTTTATAAATATTTTAATTAACCTATGATGATAGATTATTTGTTAGGAAATTGTTAACGCTTATTGTTTTATTGACCCCATACTTGCATGTGTATGGTTGAAGTATTTTGTTTTTACATTTCTGTTTGATGTGCCTGATGTGGTTGAGGGATGGAGTTGTAGTTACTTGCCTGTGAGATCCACACGATCAACCGATCCTTGCCATTGTCTGTTATATATTTAGATATGTATGTACATGCAGGTTTTGTATGCAGGTTCGCAGGTACTGGGCATTGTCTTCCCTGAATTGTCAGGATGAGCGTGCCCTATTGCAATATGTCAGATGGTAAGAGAGGGGAGATAACATGGATCCGAAACCCTAACCCAAGCCTATTTGTCCTAGGACTGGACAAGTACCAGTTTGACTACCCTACCTGAATTTGTCTAGGTGGCATGAATTGGTGATCCCATTCTTGAGTGTGTGCTTGGTTTTATTGTGCTTGATTCAGTTGATTTATGTTTATATAGGTTATTTTATATGATTATGAATGTTAGGATCATGGTTGAATTTAATGATTAATTATGCTCCTATGTTTAATTGAGAAAATTAATCTAAAGTCAATTATGTGATTATTTATAATTAATTGATTATTTAATTGGTAATTAGATTTAATTATGTTTGAGTGTATTATTAAATAATTAAATATTTAATTGCATGTTCTAGGATGCTTTAAATATTTAATTTATTTAATATGAATTTTTAATTATTAACATGTGCTTAATTGAAAATGATTTGAATTATGCTTGCATATTTTATTAAATAATTAAATAATTGATTGCATGATTTTTGGATGCATTAAGTATTTAATTTATTTAATAATAAATTTTAATTATAACATGTGCATAATTGAAAAGGGATTTGTTTTCAAAAAGTGAACAAGTAGTTTTCAAAAGTCAAAGTTGAGTTGTGCAAAATAAAGATATTTTATTTATTAATTAGGATTTACTCTCAATTTTGGAATTGGAGTTTGAGTAGGAGTTAACTGTTGTGTCATTTCTAGGATTTGTATGAAATGGGGAATTGAATTTCTAATAGGGGGATTGCATTCATTTGGAGATTAGATAGGTTTTGGAGAAGGATTTTTTGGGGAAAGCTTGTGTGCTATGAGTTTTAGAGATTTATGGATTGTTGTGGTTGCTTGTTGGTTTGGCTTCTTTGTGCATCTGGATCGGGTGCCTATTTTCTACATAGTTTTTAGATCTGCACATTGGATTGAACTGAATAAGGAATTCTACTTTCAAATTTTCAAGGGGATTTCATTTCAATTTTTGGCATTGGATCTGAGATAGGATCTGAAAATCTCTTTCTGTGGTGTCTATTTTACAGTTTGATGAATTTCTATGTCTGAATAATTTCCTGTTTGTCTCCTTAGATCTGTCTGTGTTTTTCTTGTTTTGGGTATTAGGGAAACCCTTGAGTCTATTATTTTAGGATTTTATTGAATTTTAGCACAATAGGGTTATGCTGGCAAAATTTTGTTGAAAGTTTTCTCATAGTTTTCCTTTAAAAATGAAAAATCAATCCTAGGTTATAGTTAAACTATAATGTTGTAGAAAAATAAATTTATCATTGGTTGAAAATTAATTTTAGTAGAAAAAACTCAATTTTGGCATAAAAGTTAATTCTGGAAAAATAAATCTTATTCTCTATTTTAAAAATAATATTCAGTCTTCAAAAAAATGTATAGTCAAAACAAATAGGGAAGTCAATTCATATGCATGATTTAAATAAGTATATGCTTTATTTTTATTCAAAAGGATATAAATGTGATTCATTATTATTATTGTTTGTGACTTTGGAAATAAATATTAAGAATAAAAATATATATATATATATATATATATATATATATATATATATATATATATATATATATATATATATATATATATATATATATATATATATATATATATATATATATATATATATTATAAAATAAAAATATATATAAAAAAAGAATGTTGTTAAGATGTTATGTTTATTGAATAAAAAAATAAAAATAAAATTGATATCAGTTTGGGAGGTGGGGCCACCAACCCCCCACACTCCTCAATGCAGTAGGACACAGTACCCTACACAGGCATAGTACCGCATATGGTACCTACCCTACGCAGTGTACCATGTGTAGGGTATTGGGAGTGGAGTTTGACCCCCCCCGCCCCCCCTGCCCCCCCTCCCAATAAAGAAACTTTATTTTATATATTACATTTTGTTTTGTATAAAGTTTTACTTTATTTTATATATTATTTTATGTTAAGTTTAGTTTTATTTTATATATATTATTTTATATTAAGTTTTATTTAATAACTATGTAATTTAAATTTTACTTTTACATATGTAAATTTAGTTTGATTTTAGATTGTTAATTAGATTAATTAATTTGTTTTATTAATTAATTTTATTTAGTTATTTTGTATATTATTCAATTTAGCTAGAATTTAATTATTATTAGCTTAATTAAATTCATGTTAGTGAGATAATGAAATTAGATTTCATTGTTCAAATCAAAGTTTGTTTTAATTTAATTATTTAAATAAATACTTTTGTATTTGTACCTTGATTTTGATGATGATGGTTGTGGGTTATTATGCATTAGAATTTATTTGTGGGTGTATTAAAAAAATGTTATATTTTCCATGGATAATTTTAATGTGGATAATTTTATTTTTTTATTCAATTAATAGGGTATTATGTCTAATTTTAATTATTAGTCATTATGGATTAATAATTACTTTATTTCTTAATTGATATTTATATTGATTGAAATATTTATATCTTTAATTGATATGAGAAATTTTAGGATGTTTTGGATTAATTCTGATTAAGAGAATTATATTTATTTTGTGAGCCAAATTATTATCGAATGGTTAGGAAGTTCCTATGATAAAGTTGTTTCGATTTATCGAACTTGGTTTAAATAGTTAGTTATTCCTTACATACGCAATCGTTGTAGTAAGCTTAGTTTTCATATTTAATTATAGATATAATTAAAGTGAAGAGTGTTTTTTTATGTTTTAGTTGTACATCTACTTGTAGTAATTTGCACGATAATATGTTCTTTGCATGTGTAATGGATTTAGGAGTTGTTCAAAATGTCCTAATTGTTAACATGTATTTCACAAGAGTTATGTTTATACTGGAATCAGGTGTTATTGTTATGTTGTACCTATAGGAAGATTGTAGGAATTATTCTTTCATTATGTCATCGTATTAATGTTTATGATTAGTTTATCTCAGTTTATTTATGTAATTATGTACTTAAATTTTGTTCAGTATGGAAATTAGAGTGCTTATGAAATTAGATTTCAGTTTTCTATAGTGCAAACGTGTCTTCTTCGTGCTTGGAGTGTCTTCTTGTGTTTATTGTGTTTTCAGGACACTAGAAGACCTAAGGGGGAAGACAGAGGCTGAGGTGTGTGTCAGGTGTTCTTGTTTTCAGTATTATGATGTTGATGTGTGAGGTTGTTTCGATTATACCTTGAATCGACCATATGGCTCATGATGTTTTCTATTCTGCTTTTGGTACCTTTGTAATCATTCTAGTTCTTGTATGTGAAACTGGATTTGGGATTACTTGGTTGTGTACCTATTTGATCTATGTGATATTTGTGAGCCTAGGGTAGTTTACCTAGATATACAGTAGGAGGTGGCTTGCAATAAGCGTCGGGGCCCACAAGTGGCTGCCAGGGTCACTTATTGTTAAGTATCTTAATCAAGTGATAACTAAATATAACATTGAGATTTTTATTAAAATGAACCTAATAAGATGTGGTCCTCACCCAAGCGTTAGTGCTAGTATAGAATAAGATGGTGTTGAGAAGATGACTAGCCCCCTTTTATGGGATGAGTTGGCATAGTTGATGGCTTTGTTTGTACAAGAAATCATTGACGCTGTGTATGGTCACTTGGGTGTTACGATCTAGAGAGATTACTGGGACAAAACTCAAGAGTTAGGCGTACATGATAACACCTTCCTATGCATAGTCTAGTTATCCTACATGTGTCGGTTGCTTCTAGTTTAGTAAATCTTACCTTCCTATCTTTTCTCACCTTGAGTTAGAGAGCTTTCAGGATCCTTTCCTTAGCTTGATCTGTCTGATGTTTGTTATCTGATTGGGATCTATTGTTATCTCCTCAACACATTTGGAGTGGAACTTTTTGGTTCACGAGGTCGGGTGGTAGTGATTTTTTTACCATTTGAGGTTCTGATGATTCATGTGCCAGTGCTAGATGATCCCTGTAGTAGTTGTTCCTTCTTGATCTTCATTGATGGAGTTGTATTCTTATGTTCTTCTTCTTCTTCCATAAGATCATGTATCTTTGTATTAGATCTTAAGAGTTATCATGTTCTTCTTCTTTCAATTATTGTATTACATACCCTACAACATGTGCAGTGGATGTAGGTTATTATGGATACCTTATGGTACGAGATGTATTTATGTTATCTTCTAGGTGATGTTTCTTTTATCTTTCATTTGTTTATGTGAGTTTCATAATTGTACCTAATCTATATTATTGATTAATGTTAAAGTAATCATCATCAAGAAACGGTTGAGAGTTGTAACCTATGTTGGTTGTTTATATTAATGTGAGTAAATGGTAATTGCTTCCGTATTGATGTATATCTTGTATGTTAACTTTAAAAAAAAATTATTCTGCAAACTTAGATGCATGTTTAGGTTAAGTTCTCTTGGGTTCCCTGGCGGGGTATTACATACAACACCACAATATAATGGAATTGCTGAAAGGAGAAATTGATCTATTGTTGATTGTGCTAGTTCACATTGATGATTGAGAAATGTTTTGCACAAATTTACTAGAGAGAGGTAGTTAGCACAATAGTATATGTCCTAAATTGAGTTCAACTAAAGAAAGACACAAACAAGACACCTTACGAGTTATGGTTTGGATATACACTGAGTGTAAGTTACTTCCGAATCTTTGGTAGTAAGTGTTATATTCTGAAAGATGATAAGAATGGTAAATTTGACTCTAAAGGTGATGAAGGAATATTCTTAGAATATTATACTAAGAGTAAAGCTTATAAATGTTTGAATGAAGTTACTAATAAGATGATAGAAAGTGCCAATGTAAATGTTGATGAGTTTGCTGATAAGAATGATGAAGAAAGCATGAAGGAACTAGAAGACTATGGTAGGTTTAGTTATGTTGAAGATCAAGATTATGTATCAAGGTTGAGTCTACCGAGCATCATGAAAATGCTACCAAAAATAAGAAAATGGAAATTGACAATCAGGAAGAAGCTATTGAGCAGGAAAATGAACCTGAACAAAATGATGAGCATAGAAGAGATCAAGTGCTAGCAAGATTTGTTAGAAGACACCATCTAGAGAATCAAATCATTGGAGATAAGAAAGATGGCATGTTGACCATAAGTAAGTTAAGACGTAACACATGCTTAGTTTGTGAGTTTGAACCTAAGAATGTTATGGATGCACTTGAAAATGAGGAATGGATCAATGCTATGAATGAGGAAATTGAACAAATTGAAAAGAATAAGACATGAACATTGGTACCTAGACCAAAGGATAACATTTTTATTAGTACTAAGTAGATATTCAGGAATAAGTTGAATGAAAATGGAGAGGTAACTAGGAATAAGGAAAGACTTGTTTGAAAGGGATATGCACAAGAAGAAGGTATTGATTATGGTGAAACCTTTGCACTTGTTGCTAAACTAGAAAGAGTCCACATATTAATTGCATATGTTTCACATAAGGGATTTAAAGTATATCAAATAGATGTGAAATCAGCTTTTATGAATGGAATTCTTGAGGAGGAGGTCTACATAGAACAATTGGGAGGGTTTGTTGATCTGAATGAGAAAGATATGGTATGTATACTACACAAAGCTTTATATGGACTAAAGCAAGCATCAAGGGCATGGTATGAAAGACTACATGATTATCTTATCAGTATTGGCTTTGTAAGAACTAGTGAAAATAGTAATTTGTATATGTAAGGATATTCTGATGATAACATTTTGATTGCTGAGATATTTGTTGATGATATAATCTTTGGTGGAAAAGATAAGATTTGCATATCTTTTGTTTATGAAATGAGAAAGGAATTTGAGATGTCTATGTTTGGAGAGATTAAATTCTTTCTAGGTTTTCAAATTGTACAACAGAAAGATGGGATTTTCATCACTCAATCAAAATACATTAAAGAAGTATTGAAGACTTTTGGCATGGAAGATGCTAAACTAGTAGGAACACTCATGGCCACTGGATGTAAATTGACAAAGGATGATGAATCTGGAGAATTAAATCAGACTCTATACCATTCTATGATTGGTAAACTGATGTATATTGTACATAATAGGCTTGATATTGCACATGCAGTGGGGATTGTGGCAAGATTTTCTATCAATCCTAAAGATTCACATCTGGTTGTAGCGAAAAGAATTTTGAGATATATGAAGAAAAAAAAGGACTATGGATTATGGTACACATTGGAAGGAAAATTTAAACTTAGAGTTTACACTGATGCAGATTGGGCTGGAAACATAGATGACTGAAAGAGCACAACCGGTGGAGCATTATTTTTAGAAGAAAGGCTTGTGACTTGGATTAGCAAGAAACAAGCATGGATTTCTTAGTATATTGCTGAAGTAGAGTATGTTTTTGCTGCTGCAAATTGTTCAAATATTTCTTGGATTAGACAAGTGTTGGAAGGGATGAATGAGGTAATCAATGAACCGGTGATTATATATTGTGACAACACCAATGAAATAAATATTTCTAAGAATCCTATGATGCATTCAGAGACAAAGAATATATCCATTAAGTATCACTACTTAAGGGAACAAGTTCAAGAGAAGCAGGTGAAATTGAAATTTGTAACATCTAAGGAACAACTTACCGATATCTTTACTAAACCTTTACCGAAGGACACATTTCAATATTTGAGGACTAGACTTGGACTCCGTCCCCTGTCTACCAATCACTGAGGTGATCTAGAGGTTTCGTCAACCTATACTTCTTAGATGATCATTCATGTGTATGTACATAGCTCACACTTTGGATTTTGTCTAAGGTTGTGAAAGATTGTAGAAGCTGGAACACAAATTTGTTTATCTATACACTGAAGGTACCTGATATGAACTAAACAACATAGAATTACTTGGCTCTTTAGAGATGTTTGTATATTTTATTTGGAATTGTTAAAGGGAGAGAGAATGAATATGGAAAATCAGTTATTGAGAATACAAATAGAGAGAGAGATTGCAGAAAGGGAGAGACTTGAATATTTGTTGCTAAGAAAAAAGGGAATCTGAGAACTGAAAAGATCAAAACCGCAAGGAGAGTCTTCACATGTAATGTTGTTATATTTTGTAGTGATTAAAGATATTAAATATCAAGCTAGGGAGAGCTTACCGAGCTACAACATTTACTTACATAGTTGTAGAATACATTTTTGTTATGTGTATGACATATTTTCATATTGCTTGTGTTGCCATCAATGCCAAAGGGAGAGATTGATGAACTACAATTGATTGAATATGTGAATAAACTAAAGAAACAATGATTAGAGATCACTAAGCTATTGAAATGAGATGTAAGATGATTAAATCAATCAACATGTTGTCATTGATGTCAACTAGTTTTGACAATACTTATCATGTTAGTTAAAAACATCTGAACATCTGTTGAAGGAAGAAAAGATGAAGAACTAAGATATCTACATGAGGAAAAGATGGATATGACATATAAGGATAAGGTAAACATTGGGTAACTTATTGATGAGTCTATGGCTTTATATTGTTGACTTGAGCATGTTACATTAATCTACTACATGAAGAAGAGATTTGAGATTGAAAAAGTCAATGTGGTCGGTAATTGAAGATTTTTGTATACATCGAGCTAGTGCAGTGTATATCGAGTGATAGTATTAACCAAGCTAGTTAGCTAGTTATCACCGATGCATTTCTATATCAACCGAGTATGGATGAAAACATTAAATGAAAAGAACAACTGACTAAATTTGATGAGTTGGAAATTGTTATGATTTTGAGGTTAAGGATGAAGTTTGTTATGAGATCCATGACTGGAAAAATTTGGAGAAGATCTAAAGGATGATATTGAAATGTGTTAATGACACATCTTCTGAGGAAGGTTTAAGCGAAAAAATGGACAAAGAAGATTAAGTGGCAAAATCTAATGGCTGATATGAAAATGATTTACTTGTCTATATAAGAGATATGAGTTTCATTATTGAAACATTCTGGAAAGAAGAAGACTGCAGAGATTTCACATGAAGACTATATTCATGCATGCCTGACCAAACTAGCTAGTGAAAGAACTAAGACTGTAGACATTACGGAGTGTCAGAGAACCATTTACCAAGTGAAAGTAAGTTAAAGAATATTGAGGAAGTGAAATTTATTAGTGATCAGAGGATTTGTATGGGCTTAGCATAGGTTTGAATATTTGCAATTGAGTTGTATTTGAATTAGATCAATACTGTATCAGTTTAACCATTGATTCAAAAAATCTCTTAACCGAGTGGACTTAACAGTCTTATGTTCTACCCTATGACATTTGTTGAATGTAAAGTGTTATCTTGTTGACCCCATAGTGAATACTGGTCAAAAGTTATTTGTTAGTGATAAATCCTCTAACTAGGTCACACCTAACAATGTCTATTATAACCTTTAACAGGGTTGGCTCTTCACCGAGCTCACTTCATAAGAGAATTATTTTGGGTTACCGATCCCAGGTGGTATTTCCCTTAGCAAGGTTTCCATGTTAAATCATTGTGTTATGTGCTATTTGTGATGATTTTTTTGCTATCATACTTTGCATATCGCATAGTTGATTTTTTCAGTAATCATAGTTGGATATTTACTAGTAATCGGTAAACTAAATAGACAAATTGATATTTTGTGTTACCGAGCTGCATAATTTGTTGGAATTGTTTTATAAGGCACATCTTTATATTTGGGACTATAGGATAACTGATCTAATTGATTCACCCCCCTCTCAGTTATTCTAACAGTTATGCATGAAAATAATGTAATTGAATATCTACATGAAGAAACTAATTTGTACCCTTTGGAAAAAATAATTGAACTATAGCCAAACCAAATTGTTGCATTCATATGGAAAAAGATATAGATACTAGTTTTCATGGACATTTAAATTTGTTCCAACTTTGTATTGAAGATCCAAATGTGCAAGCAAGTTGAAGAATTTGTAGAACCACTAGAATTGTCCATTGTTACATTTATTGGTCTGTTTGTAATCCCACATTATTGCATGATGAGAGTTTGAGTTTCAGTAGGACTCTAAAAATACTATTATATATGAGTTTTTAGTTCCTAGATTAGTTGAAGAATAAGTTACCCAATCATAGGAGAAGTGACATCTGTCTCAACAAAACTTAATTGAAATCATGAAAAATCTCTCTTGGACTGTAGATAAAGCCTAAATCTATTGAGAGTTGAGGATGATCATGCTATGTTGGATTCTACCTATATTATAGAAGTAGAAGTTAGAAGTTATTTTCTACTATCATGTACAATTATCAATCAAATAAAGGTGAATAATCAGATGCTAAGTTAAATTGCTACTTGTCCAAAATTATGAATCCTCAAGAAAGTGCCACTTGAGGTGAAGTAATTCTTATTGTAGATTAATTAAATGAGTTATATTTATTAAAGTAGCGATAAATTTTTTGACGCTCAATAACTTATTAGAACAATAGTTAGTTTTTAAAATGATTTAAGTACTATTACAGTTCTGTCATTAAATCTTGTTGTTTCACGTAGTATTGAATCAAATTAAGGTTTCATTGTCATAGTCATATAGTATTCCCACAACCACCACTGTGCTCACTTTCCAATTATCACAGCCAATGCCATGCAAACAAGACCCCTATTTTAACATTATCTTTTCTTAATTTAATTTTTGTTTTTAGATTATGTTTCTTGGATGTATTAGGAGGTGAACTAGGAAGCCTTCTCTTGCACATATATTGTGCCAAAATCATCCAAATACATGCATTCATGGTTCATAATTAAATGATCCTTCCTAGAAGGAAAATGCCACTTAACCGAGGATTAGTTGATTAAATAGGAGTGTGCATTGAGTTGTTTGCACCGACCAATTGCATATAGTGGAGACCAGTCATTGGGCACAAGCTTGCATCAACTTAGGTGCTTACATTTATACTAGGAAAGAATCCATCTCTACTAATATAGAGTATCCATGGTTCGTGACATTTTAGATTGGCCACCTTCCATGTGTAGTTTCTACAAGAATTCATCCATGTCTACATTCCTAAGATAAATGGCTTCAATCTCATTATAGAAGGATAAACAATCTTTGATGGGGGGTGCTAGCATTTGAACTGATACTTCAATTTTGTTCTTTCACAAAAAATCAACCTAGGGCCACAAGATAACTATAGCTAGTTGTGTCACACTTTTATAAAGGAAATGACAAATGTCGATTCAACATTTTAAATTGAATCACTAGAAAGTGAAATATATGTTAAATTAAATTTTGGAATGATGTAAACTAATAAAATGCATATATTTTGAGTATATTTTGTGTTTGCAATTTTTTAAAAAAATAAAAAATTATTTTAATATAGAATTTTATAAAATAAATACCAAAATTTAGCTGCTGATAAAATATTAAATTAAAGTTACTTGGAGCGTCACTCTTTATATAATAAATTTTATCATCTTTAGTTTTCTTCATTTTTGTGTGTATTGATAACTTCAAATTTTAGTGCATGAATATATTTATTGACTAATTTTTTATAAATATATAAAAATATATTTATAAATTTATCATTTTCTTCTTTATTGCTTCTCCATCGTATCATATTGTTTCAAGATTTTCAAACAAATCACAATATTTCTCCTTGACAAGATCATCAACCTTATATTTAGTGTTGTGATATGCTTTCAATTAAATATTAAAATTAAAAATATTAACACACACACACACACACACACACACACACACAGTACATCTACATCTACATCTACATCTAAATAATTAAAAAAAATCCACTTATAGATCTACAAAGGGGTACTATATTATATATTTCTTAAAATATATAATTTAAAAGAGTTAGAGTTTTTGAAACATCATATTTTTCAATTAAATTAATTTTTTGATAATTGGATCCAAAGTGGTATAAAATATGTATTTAGTAGACACTTCCAAATGGAAAAGTTGTGGCCCATATCTAACTTAGTTAGAATGAGTCTAGCTAGACCATATTTTTGACCAAAATTAGCTTTAGTTATAAATATTAAAACTGACTTGTGTTGATAAGTTGACCTAAAATGTGGCACAACTTGAACTATAACAAAATGTTATAAAAAAATCAATACATATGCAATATGTATATGAGGGATATAAAGACACTCTTCAAAGAAATATAATCAAATAGCTTAACTTACTTAGAATAAAAGGAAATTTTATGTTTAGAAAGATTAGAAGTAGCTCTTCGTTTAGGTATTTCTTTCATAAATTATTTTTGCAAAAATGTAAATTTGATGAGGTTGAAGAATAAATTCAAGTTGTTTTATATTAAAAATGTTATGAAATAAGGATCCGCAAGAGATGTTTAACTTTTGTGCTTTGAAATCCAAGTTTAAATGGATGGTATCATAAAAATAATAATTAAAGTATAAAAAATGTATATACATTAAAAATATATGTTTTGATTAAGTAAAAATTGGATTTGAAAGGTCCCAAAACCTTGTACATAAGCATCAAAAGATAAAGCATTGAAACTCCATAATACAACTGTGGTGCCCCACCAAACAAGCCAAAGGATCCAACCATAGATCCTACCAAAAAGAACAACCCAAATGGTCACAACAAAGGGTGATCAAGATTTACCTTTTTGCCCATCCTTATGTGAACGTAAGTTCATACCATAAGGAGTGGATGATTTATATTTATTTCCCTTAAATATTGTCCATCCATCCTCCATCTTACCGATAGCCTTCTGCCAAACCATAGAAGAGCTAGAAGAGCCCACTAAAGGGCAGGTCACATTAGAAACCACTGAAGGGACATGAATAGTACCATGACCATTACTAATAACCCTCCCAGGAGAATCATGGATAATAGGACACACAACTCCAGTAGCCAAGACTACATCAGAATCATATACAACATGAAGAACATCCGAACCAGAGAACACCGTGGGCAAAAAAAACTTTAGCACCCGAAGATAAGACCACTAAACCGGGACAACATCAATGTTTTGGTTAGGGATAGTAGCAGTCAGAACCAAGGGCGTATCAGAGACAACATTGGTAGCTTCAAAGACAACATCAGAAGCAACATAGGCAACAACAAAAGCTCCAGCCAAAGCTTGATCAGTTTGAGGAGGGAAAGCATCTGAACCCTCATCCTTAGGGACTTTACAGACCATATAATGGTGGTCAGAAGCCCCCAACCACCAAGTAGGTGATTTCTTCAGTTTAGCCTTAACATTAAAAATATATGTTATGTTTTACATAAGATGAATATACTTTGGTAAAATCTTAGGGCTAGCCACTAATTTCTCCCCATTTCCATGCACTTAACCCATTGTTGCAATAGGGATTTATAACCCTTGGTGTGATGTTTGGTAATGTTCTATAATCTTTAGATTCAACTATTCCCTTATATGATATTTTTTTACTTTTTTCCTATGATATATGCTTAAGAAAGTGAATTATAGTTGGAAGGGGATTTGACTACTTTTTGAGGTATTTCAGAACTTTATCCTTGGGCTATATATAATTAAGAATGCCTATGCACTTAGTTAGTATAAACCATTTTATTACAACACACAAAATGATAGAGTTATGCCCTATCCAACAATAGTTAAGAACTTACTAGATCCCCACCTTATAAAACAAAACTATAATACTCTAAAATGCAAGTTGCAGATTAAAACCTAAAATTTGAATTACATACATGTTGTTGACCAAACTAATCTTCAAGTTTAGTTGTTGTAGTTGAAATCCAAACCCTGAAGTGTAAAATATTGATCATGCTAGAAAGTCCAAATCCTACATTTGGTGTAGTCCTTTTTTTTAATGTGGAAAGAGGTCAAACAAAATTTTAATTTTGAGGTGTTCATTTGGTAGTCTTAGTTTTTTCCCCTTAATGTGTTTGATTGCCACTTGTAGATTGTATCTTGTAGTCTGAACTCTAAAGCTTGAGACAATGTGACTTAGAAACCAAACTCCTAGGGTGGGTCAATTTATTTTTGAACATGAAGCCTATGCAAATGTGCGAACAAAATCCAAATTTTAAGTTGTGCACTTTGTTTCAAGCATATGAATTTTGGATAGTTTCATCCCAAATTTCTAAACCAAGGGAGCTTGGTCTGTTTCTTCTTGCCTTTTGAAATTCTCAAGGAGTGACTCTTTACTTGTTTTAGACACTATTGAGGCTATGACATAGTTAGACTTCCACTTGCATCAATATGCTTAGTGTAATGGTAAACATGTTTGACGTGTCATTATGATATGCGATCTCACCTTGTACATGTAGAGGTACAACAAGACAAGCTTGATGTCACATTTGTATTAGAAAAAAGAGTTTATCTAATTTTGTCGCTAATGTGTTAGGTGAAAGTTCAAGACATTACAACTTAATTTAGAACTACACAAATCTAAAAATTCAATGCTACCACAATAGACTCAAATGATGCTTCCTAGAATGATAATGTTTTCCTGACCTTAAATCTACATTTAAAATAAACATGATTTATACGTATCAATAATTAATTTTTGTATAAGACAAACTCATACCATTGTGATTAAATTAGGTCATTTTAACTGCATCATATTTTGTCCATCAAATGCTTTCTTTGTTCTTGAAAGGTGTAGTTGCAATAAATATTATATTGAATTTTTTTTTGATAAAATAATTTGATCAAATTATATTACTATAAACTCAGAAAGTACATGAAAGTAAATAAGAGGAAAAATAGTAAAAATCATCTCCCAAAATAAACAGCACCCAAAAACAGTTAACCAACGTTAACAAACGTTAAAACAAAGTTGTTATACTGAAGACTTTTCACGAGTAAAGATTTTAGAGTTGTGTAGTTACAATAATTTCCATATGCAGTTTGATGTGATGTGTTTCACTCACTCCTAATCAGCTCAGCCTCAAGTCTCTACAAGAATTCATCCATGTCTATATGCCCAAGATAGATGACTTCAATCTCATTGTAAAAGGATAAAAAATCTTTGATGGAGGATGCGAGCATTTGAACTGATACTTCAATTTTTTTCTTTCACAAAAATTTAACCTAGGGCCACAAGAAAACTATAGCTAGTTGTGTCACACTTTTATAAAGGAAATGACAAATGCCAATTCAACATTTTAAATTGAATTACTAGAAAGTGACATATATGTTTTAAGTTTTGAAATTATGTAAACTAATAAAACGCATATATTTTTAGTATATTTTGTGTTTGCAATTTTTTAAAAAATAAAAAAATTATTTTAATGTAGAATTTTATAAAATAAACACCAAAATTTAGCTACTGATAAAATACTAAAATTGAAGTTACTTGGTCTGTCACTCTTTATATAACAAATTTTATCATCTTTAGTTTTCTTCATTTTTATGTGTATTGATAACTTGAAACTTTAGTGCATGAATATATTTATTGACTAATTTTTATAAATACATATTTAAATACATTTATAAATTTATCTATATAGAAATTACTTCTTTCCATTTAGCACCACCTTTTATCTTGTATATATCATCTTGACATAGATTCTCTTCTTTATTTCTTCTCCATCGTATCATTGTTTCAAAATCTTCAAACAAATCACAATATTTCTCCTTGACAAGATCATCAACCTTATATTTAGTGTTGTGATATGCTTTCAATTAAATATTAAAATTAAAAATATTAACACACACACACACACACACACACACACATCTACATCTACATCTACATCTAAATAATTAAAAAATTTACTTATAGATCTACAGAAGGGTTCTATTATATGTTTATAAAATATATTATTGAAAAGAGTTAAGAGTTTTTGAAACATCATGTTTTTCAATTAAATTAATTTCATCTACATCTAAAAAATTAAAAAATCCACTTATAGATCTATGAAAGGGTACTATTATATATTTCTAAAATATATTATTTAAAAGAGTTAAGAGTTTTTGAAACATCATGTTTTTCAATTAAATTAATTTTTCGATAATTGGATCCAAAGTGGTATAAAATATATTTTTAGTAGACACTTCCAATTGGAAAAGTTGTTCTAACTTAGTTAGAATGAGTCTAGTGAGACCATATTTTTGACCAGAATTAGTTTTTAGTTATAAATATTAAAACTCACTTGTGTTACCTAAAATGTGGCACAACTTGAACTATAATAAAATGTTATTAAAAAATCAATACATATATGCAATATGTATATGAGGGATATAAAGACAGTCTTCAAAGAAATATAATCAAATATCTTAACTTATTTAGAATAAAAGGAAATTTTATGTTTAGAAAGATTAGAATTAGCTCTTCATTTGGGTATTTCTTTCATAAATTCCTTTTACAAAATATGTAAATTTGATGAGGTTGAAGAATAAATTCAATTTGTTTTATATTAAAAACATGAATTAAGGATCCACAAGGGATCTTCAACCTTTGTATTTTGAAATCCAAGTTTAAATGGATGGTATCATAAAAATAATAATTAAAGTATCAAAAATGTATATACATTAAAAATATATGTTATGTTTTACATAAGATGAACATACTTTGGTGAAATCTTAGGGCTAGCCACTAATTTCTCCCCATTTCCATGCACTTAACCCATTGTTGCAATAGGGATTTATAACCCTTGGTGTGATGTTTGGTAATGTTTTTTTATCTTCTTCAACTATTCTCTTATGATAATTTTTTACTTTTTTCCTATGATATATGCTTAAGAAAGTGAATTCTAGTTGGAAGAGGATTTGACTACTCTTTGAGGTATTTGAGAACTTTATCCTTGGCCTATATATAACTATGAATGCCTATGCACTTAGTTAGTATAAACCATGTTATTACAACACACAAAATGATAGAGTTATGCCCTATCAAACAATAATTAAGAACTTACTAGATCCCCACCTTGTAAAACAAATCTAGTCTAAAATGCAAGTTGTAGATTAAAACCTAAAATTTGAATTACATACATGTTGTTGACCAAACTAATCTTCAAGTTTAGTTGTTGTAGTTGAAATCCAAACCCTGAAGTGTAAAATATTGATCACACCATAAAGTCCAAATCCTTCTTTTTTGTAGTCCCTTTTTTAATGTGGCAAGAGGTCAAATAAAAACTAAATTTTGAGGTGTTCATTTGGTAGTCTTTGTTTTTTCCCCCTAATGTGCTCGATTTCCACTTTAAAATTCAAAATTTGAATCTAAATAGGGATTAGAATTTCACCCTTGACTTGTATATTGTATCTTGTAGTCCGAACTCTAAAGCTTGAGACAATGTGAATTAGAAACCAAACTCCTAGGGTGAGTCAATTTATTTTTGAACACGAAGCCTATGCAAATGTGAGAAAAAAATCCAAATTTTAAGTTGTGCACTTTGTTTCTACAAGAATATGAATTTTGGATAGTGTCATCCCAAAAGTCTAAACCAAGGGAGATTGTTATGTTTCTTCTTGCCTTCTGAAATTCTCAAGGAGTGACTCTTTACTTGTTTTAGACACTATTGAGGCTATGACATAGTTAGACTTCCACTTGCATCAATATGCTTAGTGTAATGGTAAACATGTTCGATGTGTCATTATGATATGCGATCTCACCTTGTACATGTAGAGGTACAACAAGACAAGCTTGATGTCACATTCGTATTAGAAAAAAAGAGTTTATCTAATTTTGTCGCTAATGTGTTAGGTGAAAGCTCAAGACATTACAACTTAATTTAGAGCTACACAAATCTAAAACTTCAATGCTACCACAATAGACTCAAATGATGCTTCCTAGAATGATAATGTCTTCCTGACCTTAAATATACATTGATAAACATGATTTATTAGTATCAATAATTAATTTTTGTATAAGACAAACCATTGTGATTAAATTAGGTCATTTTAACTACACCATATTTTGTCCATCAAATGCTATTGTCATTCTTGAAAGGTGTAGTTGCAATGAATATTATATTAAAGACTTTTTTTGATGGAATAAGTTGATCAAATTATATTACTATCAACTCAAAAAGTACACAGAAATAAATAAGAAGACAAAATAATAAAAATTATCTCCCAAAATAAATGAAAGCTAACACATAGTCATATAGACAGCACCCAAAAACAATTAACCAACATTAAAACAAAGTTGTTATATTGAAGACTTTTCACGAGTAAAGATTTCAGAGTTGTGTAGTCACAATAATTTCCATATGCAGTTGGCGTGCTGTGTTTCACTCACTCCAAATCAACTCAAGCCCAAGTCTCTCTCACTTTACTCAAATCTATCATTATTTGCATGTTGGAAATGATAAATTTATATATTTCCACCCTCCTCAGCACGACAGTTTGACATTATCATCTCTGTCTATTCGAGGGAAACGCATGACTTCCTTTCCATATTGTAAAGATAGCGCTCAATCACCAACCATTATTCAATCTATCAAAATTATGAAATTACTACTTGTCCAAAATTATGAATCCTCAAGCAAGAGCCACTTGAGGTGAAGTAATTCTTTTTATAGATTAATTAAATGAGTTTCATTTATTAAAGTAGCAATAAATTTGTTGATGCTCAATAACTTATTATAATAACAATTAGTTTGTTAAATGATTCAAGTTCTATTACATTTCTGTCATTAAATCTTGTTGTTTCACATAGTATTGGATAAAACTAAGGTTTCATTTTCATAGTCATATAGTCTTCTCACAACCACCACTTTGCTCACTTTCCAATTATCGCAGCCACTGTCGTACAAACAAGACCCCTATTTTAAAATTATCTTTTATTAATTTAATTTAATTTTTTAGATTATGTTTCTTGGATGTATCAGGAGGTGAACTAGGAAGCCTTCTCTTGCACACATATTGTACCAATATCAACCAAATACATGCATCCTTGGTTGATAATTAAATGAGCCTTCCAAGAAGGAAAATGTCACTTAACTGAGGATTAGTTGATTCACTAGGAGTGTGCATTGAGTTGTTTGTACCAACCAATTGTATATAGTGGAGACTAGTCATTGGGTACAAGCTAGCATCAACTTAGGTGCTTGCATTTATACTAGGAAAGAAACCACCTCTATTAATATAGAAGTATCCAAGGTTCATGACATTATAGATTGGTCACCTTCCATGTGTAGTCTCTACAAGGATTCATCCATGTCTGCATGCCCAAGATAAATGGTTTCAATGTCATTACACAATAACACATAACCTTTGATGGAGGATGCTAGCATTTGAACTGATACTTCAATTTTGTTCTTTCACAAAAAATCAACCTAGGGCCACAAGGCAACTATAGCTAGTTATGTCACACTTTGATAAAGGAAATGACAAATGTAGATTCAACATTTTAAATTGAATCGCTAGAAAGTGACATATATGTTTTAAATTTTGAAATGATGTAAATTAATAAAATGCATATTTTTTTTAGTATATTATGTGTTTACAATTCTTTTTAAAATTAAAAAAATGTCTTAATATAGAATTTTATAAAATAAACACCAAGATTTAGCTGCTAATAAAGTAATAAAATTGAAGTTACTTGGAGCGTCACTCTTTATATAATAAATTTTATCATCTTTAGTTTTCTTCATTTTTGTATGTATTGATAACTTGAAACTTTAGTGCATGAATATATTTATTGACTAATTTTTATAAATATACATTTAAATATATTTACAAATTTATCCATACAAAAATTAATTCTTTCCATTTAGCACCACCTTTTATCTTGTATATATCATTTTGACATAGATTCTCTTCTTTATTGCTTCTCCATCGTATCATATTATTTCAAAACCTTCAAACAAATCAAAATATTTTTCCCTGACAAGATGATCAACCTTATATTTAGTGTTGTGATATACTTTCAATTAAATATTAAAAGTAAAAATATTAATATACATACAATACATACATACATACATCTACATCTACATCTACATCTACATCTAAATAATAATAAAAACTCCACTTATAGATTTACAAAAGGGTACTATTATAAATTTTTTTAAATATATTATTTAAAAGAGTTAGAGTTTTAAAAATATCTTATTTTATAATTAAATTAATTTTTTGGTAATTGGAGCCAAAGTGGTATAAAATATGTATTTAGTAGACACGTCCAATTGGAAAAGTTGTGGTCCATATCTAACTTAGTTACAATGAGTCTAGCTAGACCATATTTTTGACCAAAAATTAGTTTCTAGTTATAAATATTAAAACTCACTTGTGTTGATAAGTTGACCTAAAATGTGACACAACTTGAACTGTAAGCAAACATTATAAAAAAATCAATACATATGCCATATGTACATGAGGGATATAAAGACACTCTTCAAAGAAATATAATCAAATATCTTAACTTATTTAGAATAAAAGGAAAGTTTATGTTTAGAAAGATTAGAAGTAGCTCTTCATTTAGGTATTTCTTTTCTAAATTCTTTTTGCAAAACATGTAAATTTGATGAGGTTGAAGAGTAAATTCAAGTTGTTTTATATTAAAAACATGAGTTAAGGATCCACAAGAGATGTTCAACCTTTGTGCTTTGAAATCTAAGTTTAAATGGATGGTATCATAAAAAATAATAATAAAAGTATCAAAGATGTATATACATTATGTTTTCTAGAAACAATGGTATGTTTCTTAATTCACATTTTTAATATAAAACATAACATTACAAATATATGTTATGTTTTACATAAGGTGAACATACTTTGGTGAAATCTTAAGGCTAGCCACTACTTTCTCCCCATTTCCATTCACTTAACCTATTGTATCAATAGGGAATTATAACCCTTGGTGTGATGTTTGGTAATGTTCTATTATCTTCTTCAACTATTCCCTTATGATATTTTTTTACTTTTTTCCTATGATATATGCTTAAGAAAGTGAATTCTAGTTGGAAGGGGATTTTACTACTTTTTGAGGTATTTGAGAACTTTATCCTTGGCCTATATATAACTATGAGTGCCTATGCACTTAGTTAATATAAGCTATTTTATTACAACACATAAAATGATAGAGTTATGCCCTATCTAACAATAGTTAAGAACTTACTAGATCCCCACCTTTTAAAAAAATGCTATAATAGTCTAAAATGCAAGTTGCAGATTAAAACCTAAAATTTGAACTACATACATGTTGTTGACCAAACTAATCTCTAGATTTAGTTGTTGTAGTTGAAATACAAACCTTGAAGTGTAAAATATTGATCACACTATAAAGTCCAAATCCTACATTTGGTGCACTCAATTTTTTTTTATGTGGCAAGAGGTCAAATGGAATCTAAATTTTGAGGTGTTCATTTGGTAGTCTTAGTTTTTTCCCCCTAATGTGCTCAATTGTCACTTTAAAATTCAAAATATGAATCTAAATAGGGATTATAATTTCACCCTTGACTTGTAGATTGTATCTTGTAGTCCGAACTCTAAAGCTTGAGACAATGTGAATTAGAAACCAAACTCCTAGGGTCAGTTAATTTATTTTTGAACACGAAGCCTATGCAAATGTCAGAACAAACTCAAAATTTTAAGTTGTGCACTTTGTTTCTAGAATATGAGTTTTGGATAGTTTCATCCCAAAAGTCTAAACCAAGGGAGATTGTTCTATTTCTTCTTACCTTCTGAAATACTCAAGGAGTGACTCTTTACTTGTTTTAGACACTATTGAGGCTATGACATAGTTAGATTTCCACTTGCATCAATATGCTTAGTGTAATGGTAAACATGTTCAATGTGTCATTATGATATGCGATCTCACCTTGTACATGTAGAGGTACAACAAGACAAGCTTGATGTCACATTCGTATTAGAAAAAAGAGTTTATCTAATTTTGTCGCTAATATGTTAGGTGAAAGCTCAAGACATTACAACTTAATTTAGAACTACCTAAATCTAAAACTTCAATGCTACCACAATAGACTCAAATGATGCTTCCTAGAATGATAATGTCTTCCTAACCTTAAATATACATAAGATAAACATGATTTATAAGTATCAATAATTAATTTTTGTATAAGACAAACTCATACCATCGTGATTAAATTAGGTCACTTTAACTGCATCATATTTTGTCCATCAAATTGTTTCTTTGTTCTTGAAAGGTGTAGTTGCAATAAATATTATATTGAAGACTTTTTTTTGATGGAATAAATTGATCAAATTATATTACTATCAACTCAAAAAGTATACAAAATAAATGAAAAGAAAAAATAGTAAAAATCTCTCCTAAAATAAACGAGAGCTAACACATAGTCATATAAAAACAATTAACCAACGCTAAAACAGAGTTGTTATATTGAAGACTTTTCATGAGCAAAGATTTCGGAGTTGTGTAGTCACAATAATTTCCATATGCAGTTTGACGTGCTGTGTTTCACTCACTCCTAATCAACTCAGCCTCATGTCTCTCTCACTTTACTCAAATCTATCATTATTTGCGTGTTGGAAACGATAGATTCAAATATTGCCACCCTCGGCACGATAGTTTGACATTATCATCTCTGTCTTTTACTTTTTTTGCTTTTACTTCTTTTATGTCACTTACTCCCTAAGTGTGAGTAAGATCTTGACAGTGAGTAACAATCTTGACAGCAATAGGAGCTGTTCTACTGGAGCCCATGGGGTTAATTGTATTGCGTACATCAATTTAACCATTTTCTTCTTATTTGATTACTTTTCTTTTTCTTTTTGGCATTTGCATTGTTTTTGGTTTAGTTAGATTTATAACCTTGCGTCTTGCTCCATCCCTAATGTCTTAGCTGAAGATTGCTATGGTGATGCGGAAACTCCCAGCTCAGCCTCGCACGGCAAAAGGTTTGTTTCAGCTGCAACATGGGATCTGTTGAGCCATAGAGTAACAGTGTCGTTCTTCAACTAATAGGGGTAGCAGGCATGTAGCAATGCATAAGGCTAAAATGGTGGGCGACAACACAACAACAAAATAGTCTGCTTTAAATATTTTTGAAGGATCAATGCATTAAGACTGGTGCATGCTCTGTCGAGTTTAAGACCTTCAGTTAGTCAGATATTTATTGTCCTTAGAAGATATGTTGGTAAGATGAATTGCAATGGCAATGGTATCCCCCATTGATATACCATAATTTAGGCAATGCACACAGAATTTTTAAGGGAATGGATCCTAGAACAAACCCTCACATTTTTGGTCCTATAATCCATACATGAGTTTTACAGGGGAACTATTTTTTCCTTATAGTATATTTTTCTTGTTGACTGGGCAACCACCAATATATTTCAAATTGAAAGAAGATGGTTAGAAACCCTATTTTGTGTTCTGAAGAAAGATATTGAATCTCATTTGTAGCTATTATTTATTCTTAACTAAATAGTGGCTTTCCTAATAACTTGCAGGGATCATCACTAGAATGATTCATGTCATGAAATCTGTTTATCATTACACCATGCAGGACTAATCAAGATGTAAATCTCTAGCAATGTATGCCCTTTTCCCCCCTTGATCCTAGTCATAGTGTGGAGAGAAATGGCACGCAGTAGACCACTGAATGCATCTGTATGTAGCATTCATACACATTTCTTACAGAAAATTATCTAACAATAATAACATCCTTAATCACAAAAGCGTCATCATGATAAATTCCATGTCTCCATATAACAGTGCTTTAAAAATCAGGTTGTTTAACTTTTAAGTAGCTTGTTGATTGATTTGAGGAAACCCTATAGTACTGCTTTTAGCCTTCCTCGTAGATTATTTGCTATCTGAAGATCCCATAATGCATCATGAAATTAACCTTACATTGTTAGTCTAAATTACAGGACAGGTCTCAGGTATGGCACCTCTGCAATAACTGCCATTTTTTATATGGACCAGATCAAGGTATACACATTGTAATGCATCAACAGGCCTACCAAATACAACTTTACACCATGAAAAGCATAGCATATCCACCACAGGTTTAGCTAGTTAGGACTATACAACCTATAGAAGATACTTCACCTGTTTCAAGCCTTCAAGATTCATTCCCAGTCCTGTGAATTACATATATTCCAAGGGAATATTTTATTTATGAATTTGTATTTATATATCTCAGCTCTTTCCATTCACAAGAAGAAAGTGTTTCATCTCTGTCGAGGGAAACGCATGACTTCCTTTCCGTATTGGAAAGATAACAAATCGTCATTTTCTAATCACCTACCATTATTGAATCTATCGAACTTTTTTCCCGTCAGTTGATTTTCCCGTGTCCACCGTCATGCGGACTTGTTAATTCACGAGCTAAGTTATAAGGAAAGGTGGGACTCATTTGATTTGATCTGCTCCATTCATTTTCTTATCCATCTCTGCACGATTGCCGTGTTAATTCTATCTTCATTTATCGTACTCCTAGAGATAATGTGTTAAGGCCTATATAAAACATGAAATTAGTTGTAAATACTATCAAGTGATGGTGTGAAGATATCACGTTATGAAAAATGTAACCATCCTATTAAATCAATATAGATCAACATTGTCATTTATTATCTTTAAATCTACATCTTTGTAATTAAATAATATTCTTCGGGTGATATCTAATTTGATCTACTAGTTAGAAATCTCCATAAAATCATCAATATCATTATGAGTCATTTTTACCTTTATTGTTATAATTCACATTCAAATTAGTGTCCTTTGTATGAATAGTGTTTTCTAGGTAAGCAAACCCTTTTATAATTGTATCAAATTAAAACTTGGTCATAAATGAAGTTTCTAGTGCATAGATGAGTTAATATTAGAAATGAATTAATATATGTAGATCTATTATTTTAATATGAGTCTAATGATATGAAGACATTTGGTACATATAGAGGTACAACATGACAAGCTTAATGTCACATTTGTATTAGGAAAAAAATATTTATCTTATTTTGTTGCTAATATATTAGCTTTAAAATTAAAACATTACAATTTAATTTAGAATTACACAAATCCAAAATGTCAATGCTAACACAATAGACCCAAATGATGCTTCCTAGAACAATAATGTTTTCCTGACCATGAATATACATTAGATTAACATGATAACAATAATTAATTTTTGTATAAGACAAACACATACCATGGTGATTACATTAGGTCACTTAAACTGCAATATATTCTGTCCATAAAAGACTTCTTTTACAAAGACTTATTTTCGTTCCTGAAAGGTGTAGTCGCAATGAATATTATATGGAAGACTTTTCACGAGCAAAGATTTTGGAGTTGTGTGGTCACAAGTAAATTTCCACACGACAGTTTGAAGTGTTGTGCTTCACTCACTTCTAATCAACTCAAATATCTATCAATATTTGCGTGTTGGAAACGATAGATTCAAATATTTCCACCTTCCTCGGCACGACAGTTTCTATTGGAAGGAAATGCATGAATTTCTTTCCGTATTGGAAAGATAATACAAATTGTCGTCTTCAACGTCGTTTGATTTGATCCCCTCCATTCATTTTCTTATCCATCTCACGATTGCCGTGTTAAATTCACTTTCCCGTGTCCACCGTCATCTTGACTTGTTCTGCTCCACTCATTTCATACCGTCTCACCTTATTTAAGCTCACTTTCCCTTCCTCATTATTCACTCTTCTCACCATTGCTCAATCTATGCATTAAAACTTTTGGTATCTGCCTCCATTTCTAGCTTTGTTATTTTTCTATTTTTATTTTCAGTAGTAGACATTTTTATTTGTTCAATTTTGATTGTTCCGATCTCTAATCAAAATTATTGTTGCTGCAGATCAAATAATTTGAATTCTTGCCATGGATCGTTCCTATGTTGTCATATGTTGTTTAATCGCACTGTCATGCTATTCACCGATGATAAGTGGCAATACCATGTGCCTGCCACACGAAAGAGATGCTCTTCTTGCTTTGAAGAACCACTTACATCGACCTATACCTCTATTGCGCTCATGGCAAGGCTTTAACTGCTGCGAATGGAGGGGAGTGGAATGCAGCTCCATCAACTCACATGTTGTCAAACTCCGTATTGCCAATGTGGAAGATTATTGGGGTGGGAAATTTAATGGAAGAATAGCTAGAGATTTGTTCCAATTAAAACAGTTGGACCATCTAGATTTGAGCTTCAATTATTTCACTGGTGTTCTCCCCAAAGGTATCTTTTACGGAGCAATCTTTCACGTTTTCTGTTTTAAGCTTTCCCTTACATTAATTTGACTAGATTTCGTTGTTGTTTAACATGTAGATCTATTTGCCCTGAAAGAATTGAGACATCTAGATTTGAGCTTTAACCGGTTCAATGGTACAGCTCCCAAAGGTATTTTTTATGAAGCAGCCTGTCATATTTCCCGATTTAAGCTTTCTCTTATAATAATTTGAGTAGTTATCATTGTTGTTTACATGTAGGTTTGTTTTCCCTCCAAGAATTGAGACATCTAGATTTGAGCTGGAATGAGTTTGAAGGTGAAATATCAGAGCATTTCGCCTCCTTGCACAACTTAGAGTATCTCAACTTGTCCAGAGCCGGGTTCAATGGTACAATTCCCTACCAATTGGGGAATCTTTTTCAGCTGGAAGTTTTGGACCTATCTGTCGCAAAGGAGCATGATTTTGGATCAGATTATTTTTTCAGTGGTGGGGGAATATGTAGTCCTAGTTTAGTGTGGACAGAAAAGTTGCAGAAATTAAAATACTTGTCCCTTAGTGGAGTAGTGCTGAATATGACAGGAAAGCAATTGGAAGCACCCCTTTCTCATCTCCACAATCTCCAACAACTCCACCTTTTAGAATGCACGCTTTCAGGGAACATTCCCAATGCTATCCAAAACCTCTCATTCCTTACCCACCTCCACTTGGGTTACAACAACTTTGAAGGGCAAATACCGTTGTGGTTGGGAAATATGACTACTTTGGTTTCACTTTCGTTGCATGAATGTCCATTATTAAGTGGTTCATTTCCCTTGAGTCTTTCTCATTTGCCTAATCTGAAAGAGTTCATCTTAGGGGGAGAAAATTTAATTAGTGGAAATCTAAGTCAAATATTATGTGGGGAATGGTCTCAGCTCAGTGTGCTTTCTCTTTCAGGGTCTGATATGAAAGGAAGTATGCCACCTTGTATTGAAAATATTTCTTCCCTCATTTATCTTGGGTTGACAAGTATGAAAAAGATGGAAGGCCCTATTCCTTCTTCTATTGGCAATCTCTTTGCATTGCAACACTTGTATCTGTTTGACAATGGGTTGACTGGAGAGATTCCACCATCACTTGGTCGAATTTCATCTTTGGTAGACTTACAACTTTCTTCCAATTTCTTGAGTGGAAATATACCTTTTGAGTTTGGAAAACTTTCTTCTTTGATGTTTATAGATCTTTCCTTCAATCAGCTAAATGGTAGCATTCCCATCTCAATTGCAAGTCTTCCTAATGTTGTATCATTTATCTTATCTTCAAACAATCTTCAAGGAAACATTTTTCTTAGTTTTTTCCAAAAGTTGACTAAGCTTTCTCTACTTGATCTTTCCTATAATGAGTTGACTGTCATTATTGAACCAGATTGGATACCCACTATTTATTTTGATTTCTTGTACTTGGCTTCATGTAGTATTGGGGGTATCATTCCATCATTCCTTTCCACACAGTATAGATTGTTTTATTTGGATCTCTCCAATAATAGTCTATACGGAAATATTCCAGATTGGTTAGGGGTGCTTCCTTCTTTGGAATATCTTAACTTGTCATAGAATAACTTGCAAGGTCATGTTCCCTCTAGCTTGATTACAAAAGGTATTCAGAGTGTGGATTTGCACAGTAATATGTTACAAGGTCCTGTTCCTTTTTCTTCAGTGCCAATATCAATCATGGATTTGCTGGACTTGTCTCAAAATAGATTCACTGGATTTATTCCAATGGATATTGGCAATCTTCTACCAGCTATTAGGTTTTTGTCACTTTCAACAAATGATCTAAGCGGTGAGATACCTTCTTCATTTGGCCTTCTACAATGGTTGGAGGTTTTAGATCTCTCAAACAATAAATTATTTGTTAAAATACCATCAAGCATAACCAATTGCTCTAGTTTAACAAGATTAAACTTAGAAAATACTGGATTGATGGGAGAGATACCATATCATATGGGAATGCTAAGTGAACTTAGTTCACTTCACTTCAAGGACAATATGTTGAAAGGAAACTTACCATCAAGCCTTAAGAACTGTTCTGGCTTGCAAATTTTAGATTTAGCCAATAATATTTTTTCTAGGAACATACCATCATGGTTGGGCCAGTTCTCTGAATTGATGATACTTGTTCTAAGGTATAATAAGTTTGAAGGACACATTCCACATCAATTAAGCAATTTGTCAAGTCTCCATGTTTTAGATATTTCAAAAAATGGTTTGATTGGTTTTATCCCACCACAATTAGCAACATTGAAAAGTATGAGGAATTCTACAATGGGAAGCTCACATGACAATGATGGTGGTTCCTACTATTACAAAGAAGAGATCCAAGTGTTCAACAAAGGATTAGAAATGGTGTATGTCAGTTCAGTGATGTTACTTATAACTTGCATTGATCTATCTCTAAATAATCTCTTAGGTAATATTCCTTCAATAATGGGGAACCTTAAAAGTCTCCACACATTGAACTTATCATATAATAGTCTTACAGGAGAGATTCCAAGTAGTTTTGGATTACTTGCAGAGTTAGAGTCACTCGATCTTTCAAACAATAAACTACAAGGAAGGATTCCAAATGAAATGCTACAAGTTTCCTATCTAAGTTTTTTCATTGTATCCAATAATAATCTCTGTGGAAAAATACCAGAAGGAAGACAATTCAATACATTCAATTCCACTTATTTTACTGGGAACCCTGATATTTGTGGATTCCCAATTAACAAAAAATCATGTAGATGTGGAGAGATGTCAAATTCTAGCATACCAACCCCTCTTCTTAACAAAGAATATGAAGAGGGAGGTGAAATTCCATGGCATTGGTATGTAGAGTGGATGGCAAGTGTTTCTATTGGATTTTGGGGAGTGTTTGGAATCTTGGCTACAAAAAAACATTGGAGGAGAAGATTCATTCATGTATTAGATGAGATGGCAATTAGTTTATTGAGTGGATTCGTAAATAGATAATAATTACATAAAATTGCAAAATAGTTATCCTCAAATACTTCTCATGATAGTGAGATTTCCTTGTAATTTCATTATAACTAGACAAATTCGGTGTCTTACTTTTCAAATTTATGAAGAGAAATATTAAAAGTATTTGATTTCTTATAGAAGAATAAATAAATCCTAAATTAACTCACTAGTTTTATTATAATCTTATGAGTAGGTCATTAATAAAATATAAGTACACTTTTTAATAGTTAAAATATTATATTTTAAATTAAAATGTCATATATGACCTATTTGTATTCAAAATAGAAGAACAAACATTTGATTTTAGTATTTTTATGATTATGTTTTGACTGTAATTTTTTGTATTCAACTCAAATAAAATTGTTGGCTGATACTTAGAATGTATTCATCCAATAAGTAAATTGTTAAAATATTTCCATTCGTTATTTTGTATTATTCAAGAATATGTGTGTTGATGAGGATCAAATATATCTTAATAGGATAAAACCATATGTTGTACATGCCTAAAGCCAAGACAAACTAATGTTGGCTTTATGCATTTAAAATAAAATTAGTAGAGTTATTTGTTGTAATTATGTTTACAAATATTAATGCTAAAATGATATGGAAGTATCTTCAAAGTTATTTAATCGACCATTATTATTCAAGTAGCATATCATATATTTTAAATATTTATTAGTATTATAATCCTATCACAAATATATTGTTAATATATGTAAATATATGATAAATAAATTAATTTAAATAATAGATATTTATTTCTATATTATAAATCTTTCTAACATAATGTAATAAAAAAGGTAGGTTTAATTTTCTAATAGACGTTGTTGTAGAGTTGATCTCAATGCCACAAAAGAGGTAGTATAAAAATTAATAAAAATAATATATAGTGTAGAATGAAATGGATAAAGGTGATGTTCAATTTCCTATGTTATGTAAAGAAGAGAATGGTGTAAATTAGTAGAAGCAATAGAGATGACACCTACTAAATTTTTAAACTTTATCATGTACTACTCAAAATTGATTAGTGGAATGACCCTAAACTCAATGATATGCATATAATGAAAGTGTTGGTTAATTATTGCTAGGAAATTCATTTCATGTAAGAAGATGAAGAGTGATCAAGTTGGGTTTTATGAGCTTAGGTAAGATATATTTACAAGGATAAAATATCAACATGTAGGAATTATCATTTCTTTTAGATGGAAGAGCAGTTTATGGAGTAGGAATTAACACTTCTTGCTGCGGAGAAATTTGTAATCAAAGTAAATAAGAACTAGACATATGAACCGATGGAAAACCATATATTTACATAGAAGGACCCTAAATCCTCATGTTATGTTCCCAGTACCTTTTGACTTATATACATGTTTAGAAATTATTTTAAATATAGGATTGTAATTTCTTTTCTACTTTAGAATATAATTTATTTTCCAATTTAGAAAGAGGAGAACCTACATAATTGGCCTTGTGAAATAAAATATATGCTAACATATGAGACAAGTAGTCATAGTATTGATATAAGATGATGAAATGTTTTCATCGTATTAATGGGTATGTGCAAGATCATGAGGGGCCAAACTATGCCCTTAAGTGGCAATGAAAAATCAGCAAATCAGGGTTAGTCAACTTGACATGAAAATTTCAACTAGCTATCAACCTAATGTCAAAAAGTTGTAAGAATAGAATTTGTAGAAAATTGAATGTAGTTTCTAAACTACTAGGTCTTTTTTGAAAAAAAAGTTAGTATGATTGGTGTATGTCTGACCACCTTAATCATAATCAAATGATAATATTTTATTATAAGATTTTATATATAAGTAGTAGACTCATGCCCGAATGTGACCCATATTTTTTTGTAATTTTATTCCAAAAAAGAATTAATTTTCTGTGACAACATTTTCAGAATTAAAAAACTCTCGTGTCTGACCACCTTAACTTATTCAAAAATTACAAAAAAAATTTAAAAAAAAATTCCTTATAGTAGGCGATGCATAGAATGTGACGCATTTTTCAGATTTCAAAAATGTTATACTGTCTGAAAGTTATAGTCATTTTTCAATCAGTATATAAATCAGCAATTTAGAGGTAACTCAATTAGAAAATAACTAATAATTATTTACTGAATTCAAAATTTGACAGCAATTATATTGATAGAAAACTGATAATCTCCTTAAGATACCCTTTTCGTCTCATCAAATTCGGGTGAAAAAAAAGTCATCAGCTACATGGTTGAAGTCTAGAACTCAGAGAAATAGGAGAAAAATATGTTTTTGAGATATTTCAATAGTTGACCATGTAGGTTTGGTGCACAAAGCAATACCAAGCCCAATTGGGTACCCGATAATTTCGTGTACCTGATATTTTTGGGCACCTGAAAATGCCGGCAAAATTTTGATTTTTCACTTTTCCCTCCCCTTTCTCCCTCCCATTTCTCCATCCTTCATATGATATATTATATATCAAAAACTATATATTAGATATATATTAGATTATATAATATATATATATTAAATTTTATATAATATCAATTATATATTAGATATTATATAATATACATTTTACATTAAATATTATTTAATATATATTAATATTAAATGTTACATTATATATCATATATTATATATTATTTTATATGTATAATATATTAATATGTATTTTACAACTATGTACGAAAGGTTCGAAGATTGTAGAAAAATCATGGATGGCCATTGAAAGAAGCAAAGGAAATCAATCAACCATTTAAAAAATTCATGGGAGGCCATTGAGGAAGAGAGAGAGAGAGAAGGTGAGAAGGAGAGAGAGAGAGAGAGAGAGAGAGAGAGAGAGAGTAGGAGAGAGGGAGAAGGGGATGGGGAGAGAGTAGTAGAGAGAGAAGGGGAAGGGGAGAGAGTAGGAGAGATAGAGAGAAGGGGAAGGGGAGAAAGTAGGAGAGAGAGAGAGAAGGGGAAGGAAAGAGAGTAGGAGAGAGAGAGAAGGGGAAGGGGAGAGAGTAGGAGAGAGAGAGAGAGAAGGGGAAGGGGAGAGAGTAGGAGAGAGAGAGAGAAGTGGAAGGGTATAGAGTAGGAGAGAGAGAGAGAGAAGGGGAAGGAGAGAGAGTAGGAGAGAGAGAGAAGGGGAAGGGGACAGAGTAGGAAAGAGAGAGAGAGAAGGGGAAGGGGACAGAGTAGGAGAGAGAGAGAAGGGGAAGGATAACCAATTCATTACAATATTAATCAGTAAGGAGCAAGGCAAACTTAAATAATATCATAGAAGGCATTAGAAATCCAAATTCTAATTAGGAGTTTTAAGCAAAGTGAGTAAGGTCGTGGATAGGGACATTACGGATCCACACATTGTTCAGTAGATACCTCCAAGAACCCACATACATGGGAGTAGGTTTGAAGTAAGACTAAGATTGTTTATCGATTCAAAAATATTACTGTGTTCTACTTTTGATTAACATCCAATGATTGGATGTGAAATTCACAAATTTGATTATATTACCACTGGTTCTATTTCAAATTTTGGAAAAAATGGATATTTGACATATGTTCATAAACTTCAGTCAACACCATTTTAAAATAACACATCAGTTTATTTTTACACATTGAGAATATCATCAATAGGAATTGAACTGAAATTGACATAGGTCATAGGAAATAAATGCCCCAGCTATTTGTTGTCTTCTACGTTTTGAGTTTCTTATTACAAGCAGGAGAAGAATATTACTCTCCAAATGGTTTTGGACAGTAACATTTGTACTTCCTCTTCACAAATATTTCTTCCCTCATCTGGCTGCCTATTGTTACTGACAAAGTGAATCTAGACATTTTTGCCATGTAATGGGAGAAAAATGGTTTCCTAGTTGATATGTGTCTAAATAATACATGTAAGAACCTTTTCTTTGATATTGCTCACTAACTCTTTACAACATAAAATGTTTACAAAAACTGTCATGTACTTGCATGAGGACATTATATATTACAAAAATCCTGCACAGAAGCAGCTAGCAAGCGGCTCAAAAAGTAGTAACTGATAGCAAGTGGGATAATGCAGATGCTTTAATAAACCACTATCTTCTTTACTCAAGCAACATTTGGTTCATCTGCTCGACTGGGGCATGATTGGGAACATACAGTCTCCATTTAAACTCAAGTCTCTGGAAGTAGTTATATTTGTCAGTGGAGGAGATACACCCATTGGATCTGCAATAACTTTATGCTCACTAAAATTTCCATTTCTCTTCAATTAAGATACTCTTTCCAAAATTGCATCTACCCTTTTACCAATTTGGGAAATCAATGGGTCTATTTGTGGACCTCCAAGGTGTTGGTCACCTAAAGGAGAACCTTGAGATGAATCAAGAACTTCTCTATGAAAGAGATCAATACCTTGAAAAGCTCTCCACTTGTCAGCTAAATTAAAACCTTGGACCATAGATGGCTGCCCTTTGTTGTAAAATGAGGAGTGAGACTACCTTGCCAAAGGTGGCAATGAACTTACATTTGAGGGATAATGCCCAACATGAGTAACCTAGTTTCCCAAGTCCTGTAAATGCAAGGCCATTGATGAATAGGCATTTCTAATAGAAATATATGTGGTGCTAGAATGAAGTGCATGACCAAATTTTTTTCTTGCTAATGAACCAATTTGAGGCTTCATTTCACATTGCTCTATGGATAATTTCACAGCACTTGTTACTTCTCTATCTAAATTTTTTGTGTCAGTGTACATATGCACTAAAGAGCTTATGTCACTACTTGAGCTACTAGAAGATGGTGAGTACTCATCATCATCATGTGACATAGGCTCACACGCATATCTTACTTCTTTCATTTGTCGCTTTCCCCTTCCTAGCTCTTCCTCCTTATCTTTAACTTCTATCATGGGTCCAAGAAGCTCTTCCCACTCTTTCCCATTAATATGCAAATATTGTTGTTCGTAATAGTATTTTCTGCATATATTATGATATTGATCCGATTTGATGCACCTTTGCTATTTGATCCATACTTCCATATCATTTGACTTTCTTTGCTCATTTTGCACATCATAGGCCAGGATTTGACAGCGGGTATGACCTTGGTACTATCGGCGTTAACGCTAAATTTTACCTTTCAGCTATTAAATTTTTGTCATTTTTCCTGCATGATGCTTTTGTATACGAATTGTGGATATTCTCTCGGAAACTTTTCATTTTTTCCTGTAGGATGCCTTTGTATACAAATTTTGGAGAATCTCTGTTAAAGAGTAGGTAAGGATGGCTAAGCTGAGTGCAACGGCGAGGGAGAGGACTAAATTGAGAGAGCGAAGGTAGAGAGCGATAACTTTCTTTCCGTATTGGAAAGATAATACAAATTGTCGTCTAACGTCGTTTGATTTGATCCCCTCCATTCATTTTCTTATCCATCTCACGATTGCCGTGTTAAATTCACTTTCCCGTGTCCACCGTCATCTTGACTTGTTCTGCTTCACTCATTTCATACCCTCTCACCTTATTTAAGCTCACTTTCCCTTCCTCATTACTCACTCTTCTCACCATTGCTCAATCTATGCATTTAAACTTTTGGTATCTGCCTCCATTTCTCTATGTTATTTTTCTATTTTTTTTTCAGTAGTAGACATTTTTATTTGTTCAAATTTGTTTGTTCTGATCTCTAATCAAAATTATTGTTGTTGCAGATGAATATAATCTGAATTCTCGCCATGGACCGTTCCTCCGTTGTCATATGCTGTTTAATTGCACTGTCATGCTATTCACAGATGATAAATGGCAATACCATGTGCCTGCCACACGAAAAAAATGCTCTTCTTGCTTTCAAGACCCACTTACATCCTACGCCTCTATTGCGTTCATGGCAAGGCTTTAACTGCTGCGAATGGAGGGGAGTGGAATGCAGCTCCATCAACTCACATGTTGTCCAACTCCGTCTTGCCAATCATGTGGAGGATCTGGGAGATTATCATTGGGGTAGCCCATTTAATGGCAGGGTTGCTAGAGATTTGTTTCAATTAAAACGGTTGGAGCATCTAGATTTAAGCTTCAATTATTTCAGAGGTGTTCTCCCCGAAGGTATCTTTTACGAACCAATCTTTCACGTTTTCTGTTTTAAGCTTTCCCTTACATTAATTTGACTAGATTTCGTTGTTGTTTAACATGTAGATCTATTTGCCCTGAAAGAATTGAGACATCTAGATTTGAGCTTTAACTGGTTCAATGGTACAGTTCCCAAAGGTAATTTTTACGGAGCAACCCGTCATATTTCCCAATTTAAGCTTTCTCTTACAGTAATTTGAGTAGTTATCATTGTTGTTTACATGTAGGTTTGTTTTCCCTCCAAGAATTGAGACATCTAGATTTGAGCTGGAACGAGTTTGAAGGTGAAATATCAGAGCATTTCGCCTCCTTGCACAACTTAGAGTATCTCAACTTGTCCAGAGCCAGGTTCAATGGTACAATTCCCTACCAATTGGGGAATCTTTCTCAGCTGGAAGTTTTGGACCTATCTGTCACAGAGGAGTATGATTTTGGAACAAATGTTTTTTTTAGTGGTGGGGAAATATGTAGTCCTAGTTTAGTGTGGACAGAAAAGTTGCAGAAATTAAAATACTTGTTCCTTAGTGGAGTAGTGCTGAATATGACAGGAAAGCAATTGGAAGCACCCCTTTCTGATCTCCACAATCTCCAACAACTCCACCTTTTAGATTGCACGCTTTCAGGGTACATTCCCAATGCTATCCAAAACCTCTCATTCCTTACCCACCTCCACTTGGGTTACAACAAATTTGAAGGGCCAGTACCTTTGTGGTTGGGAAATATGACTACTTTGGTTTCACTTTCGTTGCAGCGGTCGCCATTATTAAGTGGTTCATTTCCCTTGAGTCTCTCTCGTCTGCCTAATCTGAAAGAGTTCATCTTAGGGGGAAAAAATTTAATTAGTGGAAATCTAAGTCAAATATTATGTGGGGAATGGTCTCAGCTCAGTGTTCTTTTTCTTTCAGGGTCTGATATCAAAGGAAGTATGCCACCTTGTATTGCAAATATTTCTTCCCTCATTTATCTTGGGTTGACAGGTATGAAAAAGATTGAAGGCCCTATTCCTTCTTATATTGGAAATCAACCTGCCTTGCAACAATTGTTCCTTTACGACAATGTGTTGAATGGAGAGATTCCACCATCACTTGGTCAAATTCTGTCTTTGACTAATTTAGACCTCTTTGTAAATATGTTGAGTGGAAATATACCTTTAGAGTTGGGGAAACTTTCTTCCTTGATGTATCTGGATCTTTCCTCCAATTTCTTGAGTGGCAATATACCTCTCCAAATAGGTGAACTATCATCTCTAGTATATGTTCATCTTAGTGACAATCAACTAAATGGTAGCATTCCTATTTCGATTGTAAGTCTTCCCAGTGTTGAACTCTTCATCCTATCTTCAAACAATCTTCGAGGCATCATTTCTCTTAGTTTTTTTTTTAAAATGAGTAAGTTTTTTGGACTTGATCTATCCTATAATGAGTTGGCTATCACCATTGAACCAGATTGGATACCCACAATTTATTTTGATTTCTTGTACTTAGCTTCTTGTAGTATTGGGGGCATAATTCCACCATTCCTTTCCACACAGTACAAATTGTATGAGTTGGATCTTTCCAACAATAGTCTATTTGGAAATATTCCAGATTGGTTAGGGGTGCTTCCTTCTTTGGAAAATCTCAACTTGTCATACAATAACTTGCAAGGCCATGTTCCCTCGAGCTTGATTACAAAAGGTTTACAGAGTGTTGATTTGCACAGTAATATGTTACAAGGTCCTTTGCCATTTTCTTCAGCGCCAACATCAATCATAGAGCTATTGGACTTGTCTCATAATAGATTCACAGGATTTATTCCAATGGATATTGGCAATCTTCTACCAAACATTGAGTTTTTGTCACTTTCAACAAATGATCTAAGTGGTGATATACCTTCTTCAATTGGCCTTCTACAATATGTGGAGGTTTTAGATCTCTCAAACAATAAATTATTTGGTAAAATACCATCAAGCATCACTAATTGCTCTAGTTTAACAAGATTAAACTTAGCAAATACTAGATTAATGGGAGAGATACCATATCATATGGGAATGCTAAGTGAACTTAGTTCACTTCACCTCAAGGATAATATGTTGAAAGGAAACTTGTCATCAAGCCTTAAGAACTATTCTGGCTTGCAAATTTTAGATTTGGCCAATAATCTTTTTTCTGGGAACATATCATCATGGTTTGGCCAGTTCTCTGAATTGATGATACTTGTTCTAAGGTATAATAAATTTGAAGGACACATTCCACATCAGTTAAGCAACTTGTCAAGTCTCCATGTTTTAGATATTTCAAAAAATGGTTTGATTGGTTCTATCCCACCGCAATTAGGAACATTGAAAAGTATGAGGAATTCTACAATGGGAAGCTCACATGACAATGATGGTGGCTCATACTATTACAAAGAAGAGATCCAAGTGTTCAACAAAGGATTAGAAATAGTGTATGTCAGTTCAGTGATGTTACTTATAACTTGCATTGATTTATCTTTAAATAATCTCTCAGGTAATATTCCTTCAATAATGGGGAGCCTTAAAAGTCTTCACACATTGAACTTATCATATAATATTCTTACATGAGAGATTCCAAGTAGTTTTGGATTACTTGCAGAGTTAGAGTCACTTGATCTTTCAAACAATAAACTACAAGGAAGGATTCCAAATGAAATGCTACAAGTTTCCTATCTAAGTTTTTTCATTGTATCCAATAATAATCTCTGTGGAAAAATACCAGAAGGAAGACAATTCAATACATTCAATTCCACTTATTTTACTGGGAACCCTGATATTTGTGGATTCCCAATTAACAAAAAATCATGTAGATGTGGAGAGATGTCAAATTCTAGCATACCAACCCCTCTTCTTAACAAAGAATATGACGAGGGAGGTGAAATTCCATGGCATTGGTATGTAGAGTGGATGGCAAGTGTTTCTATTGGATTTTGGGGAGTGTTTGGAATCTTGGCTAAAAAAAAGCATTGGAGGAGAAGATTCATTCATGTATTAGATGAGATGGCAATTAGTTTATTGAGTGGATTGATAAATAGATAATAGTTACGAAAGATTGTAAAATCCTTATCCTCAAATACTTCTCATGATAATGAGATTTCCTTGTAATTTTATTATAACTAGACAAGTTTGGTGTCTTACTTTTCAAATTTATGAAGAAAAATATTAAAGTATTTGATTTCTTATAGAAGAATAAAAAATCCCAAAATTAATTCACTAGTTTTATTATAATCTTATGAATAGTTCATCAATAAAATATAAGTGAACTTTTTAATGTTTTAAATATTATATTTTAAATTAAAATGTCACATATGAGTTATTTGTATTCAAAATAGAAGTACAAACATTTGATTTTAGTATTTTTATGATTATGTTTTTACTCAATTTTTATTTATTTAACTCAAATAAAATTGTTGGTAGTTACTTAGAATGTATTTACCCAATAAGTAAATTGTTTAAATATTTCCATTCATTTTTTTAATTATTCAAGAATGTTTGTTTATGAGGATCAAATATATCGTAATAGGATAAAACATATGTTGTACATGTCTTGAAACGAAGACAAACAAAAGTTGGGTTTATGCATTTAAAATTAAATTAATAGAATTATTTTTTGTAGTTATGTTTGCAAATATTAATGCTAAAAGGATATCGAAGTATCTTCAAAGTTATAAATCTTTATAACTTATAAATCTTTATAGAAGGATAGACTTATAAATCTTTCTAAAATTTATGTGTAGATTACACTGAAATTCAATTCGAGAGTACAAAACCAATATTTTCTGGTTAAATCATAAATTAGGAGTCTTAATAGATTTTTGTCACCTCATATTTGATGATGACAATTTATTAAGATAAAATTGACTAATGAGAATGGTTTATTAAGGAGATTCCTAATATTTTCACATTATAATATACAATTCATTATAATTTTATTGGGTTGGTATTATTATTTTCTATACGCATAAAATTTAAATTCTTAATAAAAGTATATCCAACTTTGAAATCACTCATCATTTCCAAAATCTGAAATGTAAAAAGTTACCAAAAAAAAATCATAAACAATTATTTTCTTATATATAATTTCATCAAAATATTTTCCACATTTAGTCATATTTCCTTAATGTATATCAAGATTTTAAAGATAACCTAGACTTAAGATGCTACAAATTATAATGTATGCTTTTTTTTTTTGAAAGTTAGTAGTATTTTTCTAAAATATCATATAATTATGTTAAATTTTCTTAAAATATTCTTATTACCTTTTTCAAATTATTTAAACATCTCATTCAATATCCACTTGACATTACTTAAGTCCGCGTTTATAATTTTCATTATTAGTTATAATAAATTATATTGCCCATTGTCATTTCATATTCCCGCACATACTAAGTTTTCCGAGGGTGGGGTCTCACGAGGGAGCTTAAGCTTTTCCCTTTTAAGAAAAGGAGGTCCTATGAGTAAAAATGTTTTTATTTCTACAAGATTATTTTGAATCTTCTCCTTCAAATTACGAATTCCTACTTTTTGACTTATTGCATATTTAAGCGGGTGAAAATGGGGTGGGGCTAGAAATTTCCCTATGAGCTTAGGAATATTTTTTTCCATTTGTGTACATTTACGTTTAGATTTTTCTTAAAAAATAAATTTGAAGGGAAAATGATTGAGACCACCAACTTCCTTAAATATTGGAGCTTAAAGTTTTAGGTTGAAGAGCCTTCTACAAAATTCATTGGACCACCAACTTTAAAGTTTTCCTAAAAATCCTTAGCAACTTCATCTCTATTTTTTAGGAAGGCCCCCTCCATGGGACCCCAACCTTAATCCATTATTCATATAGTCCAATACAATATCAAATAATCTTACATTTATGTTTATATGCTCCATTCTTTTGTTTGTCAGCTATCTTAATTATGAAGCAACATCTCTTCAAGGATAATAAACGTATAAAGTGGATAAGAGCCAAAAATTTATGTCAAACTGATTTCTTTAGCAATAAATTTTTGGATAACATGTAAATTAGAAATATATCAATTAAAAGAACAAAGTCTTGATCTCTAATCCTTAATCTTTCAAGATTGTTTTTGACTGCAGGAAAAAATAGGTTTTGGAGGGGACCTGAAACCCTGTACAATTAGAGATTAAAAGATAGCATCATTAAGCATACTAAAGAGAAATAGGATTGGGATCCAGTCTACTAGAACCACAAGTAGAAAAAAAATCCAAAAAACCAAACACCAGAAAAAAACCCGAAACCAAAGAAACACCAAAAAAGGCCAACACTAGGAGCCTAGAGGGCTAGGTAAACTCCTTACGAGTGTCGTTTGCTTCCTTCTTCACCTCTAAGATCTTTTTTATGGCAGCATTAAAGTTGGAAAGCTCCTGGATCCTATCTTGGATCTTTCTTTTTTTTTTTTTTTTCGATCGAGTGCATTTCCTTGGACCCTCATCTCCCACATTCTCATTATCCTCCTCAGGTTTCTTGGTGGGGGAACTGGCATTCAGCTCCGCTTTGATGGACAAAAAATAATCCATGGTAGAACCCATGAACATGTTATTATCCTGCATATGTTTCTTCATGGCATTCTCTAGATTATCCACTCCAACTTCCAAATCCCGCACCTTATTATTCCTGTCATTGTCCATGTTGCCAAGACTAGGCTCCAACATTTCCTATAGGGAGTCAACCTTAGCAGAAATATAATGATATTTTAAATTCAAATTTTTTAATTTCCTAAAAAACCCATTTCAACAAATGAAATGAGTACATAGAGGCCGCCTTTGCAGTCTGAAGAACCCCAAAGGGAGGGTCAATTTTGTCATCCATATCTCCTCTGAGCAGTTGGACATTTCGTTCTTTCATATCAACTATTTTGGCAAAGGGAATGTTCTGAGAAGAGGAAGGAACATTATCTTTCTCCTCAACAGGGGAATCCTTCTCCACAATAGGGGCATCCTTCTACATGTCCGAACTAACCTCCATGATGACTTCCAGTTTAGGGGAGATGGGCACATCATGTTCTAGGAAACTATCATACTCCACCAAAATGGGGACCGGATGGCTGTCTCCATCCTCCTCTTTCTTGTCATCTTCATTGTTATTCTTGACCACAGGAGTGTTCCCCACCTCCATAGTTCTAGCAGCCTCCTCCTCCATGTTCTCAGAATCCCCTGAGGCTGAATTCGACACTGAAATTGAAGCATCACTTTCCCCCTCAGTTGAGTTAGCCATATCCTCCTAACCTTCAACACTATCAGTAGTAGAGTCAGTATCCATACCAACATCCTTTTCATATTTTAATTTTTTCCCAGAAGGAGGCTCCTCTTTAACAACCGTCTCTCTCATACATTTCTTAGCTGACCTAGAGGTTTTGGGTGAAGAAATGATAGGGATGGAAATGTCCTTCTTAATATGTTCCACAATGAGGAGAATAAGACCCTCATGCAGGATGGGTTTATTCTCTTTCCTTCTATGCACATAAATACTAAGGCAAAGGGACTGAAGAATGTAAAAAGGTAGGGACACCCTAATCTTGTGACAAAAATGACAGATCAACACAAAATGGTAAGAATAGGCATGTTTGTACCTACCATCAAGGGTAATGTATTCTATGATTACCATCATAACCATCACCCAGATTTCCTTAAAAGCAACAACATCATAGCAGCCACTAAAATCTTCCACCAAACTCTATGCTTCAACCTTGCATTTGGGGAAATGTCGAATCGCCTTTTGTGAAACTTTCTTATCTCTGTAAAATTTGATACCCTTGAGACTCAGCCCAGACACCTCGGCAATAAGTTCTTCTGTAATGTTCACAGTGAGACTAGTGATAGTGACCGCCCCATCTTTCCAAGACTCAACAAACACTTTCATGGTACTATCTTTAGACCCATGCAAACGTTCCATATAGGTCTTTAGGTCACCCTTTTTGAGTTTTTTCCAGAATTTTGAAATGTTTTTCCATTTCAAATAGTCCTTCGGCTCCCTTCGATTAAGCCCACCACCCATGATATCAAAGAGAGTAATCACAATAGTATTAGCAGAGAATAGCCAATTGTAGAAAAAAGAGGCCACTTTAAGATAGCTAGCAAATAACTAGTGTGTACATTCAGTAATCTCAGGAAAGACACCACTTTCCATAATCATATTAACTTGTTTCTCTAAAATGTGTCTTATCATCATAATTTCTTGAGATACTCCCAATCCACCCTTTTTCTTTGAGACCTATCAAAAGCCAACTTGGCTTTCAAATTAATGATGAGATTGCTACTTCCGTGCCAGATCACGATGTCCTTGGCTTTAAACATAAAGTTGGATAGCTCATCAGCAGTATTATTCGCTTCTCGGTAAGCATGAAAAAATAATGACTTTCTTAAAAGACTTAATTATTATCCAGGCTTCCTAGATAATCACCTTAATGGACCATGATGGTTTAGTGATATTAATGATGCACTTTAAGATATTCATTGAATCGCCTTCAATCCACATGTTCTGAGCCATCTCTTTCTTAATAATTTTAAGGGTTTGGAGAAGAGCCATAGCTTCTACAATGTGATTGGTTTACACCCCAATGGGCATTGCCACAATAGTGAGAAAATTCACCATGTCATCTCTAACGAGCCCACCACAACCCGCCAGGCCCGAGTTTCCCTTTGTAGCACTGTCAAAGTTTATTTTAATCCAACCAGGTGGGGGAGAAAGCCAGATGGAATTATCCCTTTGAGTAGGGGTTTTTTTTGTGGACTCAGCACTAAAAACACTAGCATTGAAATCTAGCATTAAACTAGTCAATGAATTATAGTTCTCCCTGAGGCTTCTCTTAATCTTTTTAACAATCACCATCGGTGGGAGCTTAGTATTCCTGAAAACTCTGTCATTGCGTTCTCTCCATAATCTCCATATGACGTGAGGAGCGATGAGATTCCACAACTTCTTATCCATGGAGACCTTCGCATTTCTCCATTGAGTACAGAAATTCACCATGTTATTAGGAAAGAACCAGTTAATCTACCAACACTATAAAGTAAGACACTAGACCTCCCAAGCAAAGCTGTAGTTAATGGAAAGATGGAAGACTGAATCTTCTTCCTTCTTACACAGAAAACATCTATTAATCAGAACCATACCACATTTCTAGAGGTTGTCAATGGCAAGGATTTTATTTTGCAAGACTAGCCAAAAGAAAATGTTAATTTTAGGAATTAATCTTTTGTCCCAAACCTGAGCCCAAAAGGGAAGAGGATCAGGTTGCTTCAATAAGAACTTCGAGGCTGAGGCCACAATGAAGATGCCTAAAGGAAGGATTCCCCAGATCAACTCATCTTCTCTAGATGACTTAACCTTCCAGATCTTCAGATCCAACATCAAAGGCCTTAGCATTTCATCCACTAAAGAAAGATCAATCCATGATCCATTCCTCCAGTAGTCCCTGACCCAAGAACCAAATCTCTGAATATAGGAATTAATGAAAGGTTGAAAAGAGGGGACATAGATAAGAGGGGAATCTTTGAGCTAGCAATTGTCCCAGAACCTAATTCTTCAACTATTGCCAAGATACCATTTGGACCCTTTAAAAGATGACTCCTTAGCATTCTGGATACAGTTCCAAATGGAGGAGCCCTGCATTTTTAGATCTATTTTCCAAAATTCAGAGATATGGGAAAAGGAATATAGATACTTATTATGAATAATTTCATTCCATTCCCTCTTTTCCCCAAAAATCCTCCAAGTTTGTTTAGCCAAGAGCGCCATGTTGGTCACTCTTAGAGGGTGGATACCCAACCCCCCCCCCCCCCCCCCCCACTTTTTAGGAGTGAAAACCTTGTCCCATGCCACTAGAGCCAGTCTCTTTTTCTCTTCAACTCCAGATCATAGAAAGTTTCTCTGAATTATTTAAATAATGTCTGCATATTTTCCTGGAATCTTAAAAAGAATAAGGGCATAAATGGGGAGGCTCTGTAGAGAGGTCTTCAAGAGCTGAAGTTTACCAGCTTAAATAAGAAATACACCTTTCCAGCCAGAAAGCTTCCTATTGAATCTATCCACTATACCTACCCAAAAAGAATCAGGAGGTTTGAGACCTAGAGGAAGGCCAAGATAGGTAGTAGGAAAGATATCAATTCTACACCCAATGATTCTAGCAATTCTGTTCTACCTATCTATAGGAGTGTTGATAAAAAATAAAGAGCTCTTATCCCAGTTGACAATTTTATCAGAGCCTAAGGAGTAATTGGACAGACCCTATTTGATAACCCTTTCCTCCTAGATAGAAGAATACCCCATGATGATAGTGTCAACCACGAATTGTTCATGAGAACAAGGTTTAGAGGCCGAAGAGGGAGATAAACCCTTGAAAGAACCAATGGAGACTAAGTGCTAGAGATAATGCCCAAGACATTTTTCCATAATAGAAAAAAGGATAGGAGATAGAGGATCTCCTTAAGCCCCCTGGAAGGTTTGAAGAATCTAAGGGGGGATCCATTAACCATAATAGCAACAATAGAAGTACTGATAAGCTAGAAAATCAACTTGAGGAGATTGTCACAAAAACCAAATGATCTCAGCACCTTAATTAGTGAATCCCAATCCACCCAATCGTAAGACTTTGAAAGATCAAGTTTCAACAGAAAACCAAAGTTAAGAGAAACCTAAGTGGAATGAATAACCTCATGAACCTTCATAATCAAATCAAGGATCTGCCTGCTAGGAAAAAACCCACTTTTCTGAGGAGAGATGATTTGAGGAAGAATAGCCAGCAATCGAGAAGTAATAACTTTGGATAAAATCTTATACACAAATTTACATAGACTAATCAGTCTGAAGGAATCCATCGAATCAGCACCAGGCTTCTTAGGAATTAGAACAATGAAAGTAGCATTAATCTCTTTCAGCAAAGATCTTGAGCCAAAAAATTATTTAACTGCATTAAAAATGTCCTTACCAATAATATGCCAAATTTTTTGAAAAAAGAACATGGGAAACCCATCGGGACCTAGGGATTTATCACCTTCAAAAGAAAAAATAGCAGACTTGACTTCTTCTGAGGAAGGGATAGCAGTTAGAGCTTTGTTGGTAGCATCATCAACTATGGGAGGAATAGAATCAAGAAGAACATCTTTATTCTCCAAATGAAGATTCAAGTCTTTAGATAAAAGAGAGGAGAAGAAATCAATCATATCCATAGAGATATACTTATCATTACTTACCTACCCTACTGTCTCTTTGAGTTTGGAAATCCTATTAGAGGCTCTATGTTTAGAGGCTGACACATGAAAGAATCTGGTATTCTTGTCCCCCACTTTAAGCCAGATCGATCTAGATCTCTGTCTCCAATAATCTTCCTCCTTAGAGATAATGTCATGAGTCTTGACAAGGATACTCTCCTCCTTATCCCTGGGGTCTTGGGTCATCCTAGAATGTTGAATGGTATCCTGAATAGTGTCAAGTTCCCTTTTCAGAAAAAGTTTAGATTTAAAAATATCACCAAAAGCATCTTTTTCTCCAAGACTTGACATTCTGTTTAACAATTTGAAGCTTTTTAACCACCCTAAACATCGCCCTTTCCTGAATATTGATAGTCCACCAATCTTTGATCTTCTGTTCAAGATTCGGGTGATCAATCCACATTTTATCAAATCTAAAAGGTGAGTTTCCCTTGGCCAAAAGTGGGTCAACACTAAAACATATAGGGAAGTGATCGGAGTCAGTCTGCGTAAGAGAAGACAAAGAACAACCAAAGCTTTTGAGCCAACACCCTGAAATCAATGCATGGTCCAACCTAACTTGGATAAGGTCCTAACCAATTCTTCCATTCGACCAAGTGTAGTTGGCCCCTTGAAGCTCCAAATAAAAAAGGGCTTGATTATTGACAAATTCCATAAGCTCCACTCTACCATCAAGTTGGCTTTGATTATCCACTCCACCAAACTTTTTGTTTTCTTTCAAAAGACAATTGAAGTCACCAATAACCAACCAAGGAAGATCCTAGAAAGACATTCTTTGGTTTTCAACCCTTTTCCAAAATTGGGATCTTCCAGCTTTAGAGTTGGGGGCATAGATAGTAGTAGCAACCCATTCAAAATCTGAATTAAGATGAACAAAGTTAATGCTTAAGAAATTCAGATTCTCCATAATCACTGTCCCCCTAATATGATTATGATTCCAAAAAATAGCAACCCCTCCCGAAGCCCCTTCAGAGCTTGAGCCCACCACACCACCATTTTTAAATATTCTAATTTTTTCAACTTTATCTTTCCCCATCTTAGTTTATTGAACAAAAATGATATCAGGTATGTGGTCTCTTACCAGATTCCTGAGGATGTCTTGATTATGAGGGGCATTCAACCCTCCAATGTTACATGAGATGAACTTCATTTTTTGACCAGAGTACAGAATCTCTGGATGGCTAGCTGCTTTCCATCCGCAATGTCCTTACTTTCTCTTTCTCTAATCTCTTTGTTTGAACTTCTACCTTGGGTTTTTTTTTCTGAGAACCAACATCCACTTTAATACCCTTTGTTCCCCAATCATCTTTAATTCTTGTCATGAAACCCTTGGATCCAGGGGTGATAAGATTATTCTCCCTTTTTTTTGTTTCTTCCCCTTTTGAACCATCTAGGGTCCCTCATTTCGATCTTCTTAGAGATCTTCACCAAAAGTAGCAAGATCTTCATCACTACTACCCAACAGAGTGTTAGGAGCTGAAGAAGAATTATCAACATCAAATTTTAAATCCTCAACAAAAACTCTATCTTTTGGGGAGAAACTTTGAGAGTCATTAGTAGTATTTACCAAAATAGGGACCAACACCACCATAGGAACATAGTCATCACCATGATTACTTGCGCAGGGAGGGGCCGAATCCAAGAAGGGGTTGGCAAGAGAATTAGAAACATGAGACACTAAATCAATAGGGATACCCACACTAGGGGAAAAATCCATTGAAGTGGTGGCTAGAGAATCTGAAACATGAGAAACTAGATCCACCAGTTCCCCTTCCTCCAAAACTGGGATAGCATTAGAGTCTACTTTCTCCATTTTTTCTAGGACCGGAGTTTCCTTTTTGCTACTCTCACCAACTTCCAAAGCTTGAGATTTCACTTCCTTCCAGACCTATCTGGTGGACTTCTGAGGCTTAGGATTGGTGTCCATAGGCATGGAAACCTTAGGATTTTTCTTTTGGAAATGCTTAGCCTAGTGACCCATTTTGTGACAAACAAAGTAGGCAAAAGGGAGTGATTCAAAAATCACCTCCTGCTTCCACAAACCCAATTTGGAGTTGATATTAATCACCAAGGGGAGATTGTCAAACTGGCCAATATTAACATAGATCATATCAAAAATGAGTCTAGACTTAGCTACCATCATGGGGTCAACCAAAATGGGATCACCACCAAAAGATGACACTAAATCCTTAAGGACCTCCTCATTCCAATACTCTAGGGGTAACCTAGGAAACCTTACCTAGACAGGGGTAGTCATAAAATAATTATCAGATTAATCCCAGTTGGGAACCCATTTGCAAAAAGAAACAGTCATTCTACCAAACATCCAGGGTCCTCCACATAACACCTAGTGTTGATCTTCCTTGTTAGAAAAGTAAAAAGAGAGAAAGCCTTTTGGAAGGGCAAAAATATCTACATGACCTTTCAATGTCCATCTTTTCTTAGCAAAATACCTAACAGCCTCAATGTTAGGACGAGGATCCAGAAACTTACCAACCAATGAGAACTCCATAGCCGAGACTGATTGATCCACCAAGAAGTCAGGCACAAAAATAGTGACTTCTCCTTCTTGAAGACACTCCTTAACACTCTCCAGGAGAAGGAGAATTTCCTGCCATTCTAGCACCCAGAATTTATGACCACTTTTTTGGATAAGGAGGGTTGACTTCAGCACTAGCAGGGCTGGGACTGCCGCTAGACCCCACATGTGGGTCCTTTGAAGAAATAGCCTTATCATCTAGCTCCTCTAGAGAAGGACTGGGTACACCCCCTAAGACTTCTTCACACACAGGCAAAGCCCCAGGGAGTACTTCCTTCAAGGGTGTTCCCATGATGATCCTACATGGAGAAATATCATCCATAACAAGAAGAGAATGATTTGACACCAACAATGCCAGATCTAGTACTGGTGTAGAAGACCTCCCCAAGTCTAATATCCCATCCAAACCAATGCCTAAACCAATACCAGGGCCAACACCAGCATCCCCAATGCCATGGCTCCTCCTAAAATTTGAACAAGCCTTCCCACTCGAATCCTCTCCCATCTCTCCTTTCATATCAAACAATCATTCAAGATTGTTAGTGACACTAAAGTTTAGAATATATTTAAATTTTTATCATTATAAATTTAAAGTTGGAAACAATATATTTCAAGTGAATTATATGTAAGATAATCCTTCCATTTTTCTATAAATAGCTAGGGGAGACGACCTAGTTGTGCATGTAAATTTTAAATCACTCCCAATTTTTTACATCAACTTACTTGGTAAGTCCCCTACTTATAACTAAGGTTTCAAGGCCACATCAACATGGTTTTTACCAAGGTGTCCAGAAAGGCCAATAAAAAAGTGAGACTAATAACTATACACTAAGTCAAATTTTATTGGTGTACTAATGTGGCATTGCATAATTTATTTATTTTTAGATCTAAAGAATATATTTCATTTAATTATATGTAGTCATTATAAAAGATAGCACTTGTAAAGTCAAAACTAATGGTACAATAATATCAAAAAATATTGGGCATAAATCAACAAGTACTATCACAACTTTTGGAACACACTCAAATATTGGATCCTCTCCCCTAATATTTAAGGGAGGTTCTTTGAGTGATACACTAAGGAAAGCATGAAAACATACTATTTCTACTTGTTCAAATTATTTTTATTACCATGTTTAAGTATTGTTTTCCTTGTTGTTTCAAGTCAATATGATATTTGAGTGTCGTTTGCTAATTATTTATGATAAGTTCAGATCATAAATTTTGTCTTAAATACCTTAAATGAATTTCATGTAGCTACTTAATCCATATCCTATTGTCATTTCAATTCACATGTCACTATGATCTTTGAGTATTGATATGTAGCAAGGCTCTATGACTATCATTTTTTATCCTTCACTTTAGATGTATTGCCACTAGCTTTTCCAAGTAATTTTCCTTTCACGAGTATACATCATTACCTTGTTTCATTTTGATACCATTCATGATATTTGTGTCTATATTTTATGGGTTGGCACTCCTTGTCATGGCTCTCTAGATGCATTGCTAGTTTTTATTTACAAGTACTATATTTTACCTTGCATTTTGATAGTCCCTATCACTATCATTTTGATTGTCCAACACTTCTTAACTATCTATTAAATTTTTACTCGACATGACACCAATATATAAAATTTTATGCCTATTGTATTTTAACCTCATTGACTTATATACTTAAGATTGGACCATTCATACATTGTTATTTTATGTAATCATGACCAGTCTACTTTATTGTTTAGTGAGATTTCATAATATGAACTTTAATCCCAACTGGTTTTCAAGGAATTTTCATCTCATATTTTTTTTTTATATTCACTCTCACTAAAATTTTACTATCCACCTTTAGGAACTATCATTCACCTAGCCTATCATTCAAGTAACTCTATTACTTCTCACTATGATACACTTTTTAGACTATCATATTAACAATGACTATCCTATGTGTCAAGTAGTCTTTATATGACATAAGATTATGAGACTAACTTGTGAAAATTACCCAAGCATTTTTCATTACCATTGAATTTTTCACTTGTATTATTGTTATCATTTGAACCTTTTCTTTGAAATGGTTTTTTCATAGGACCGCCTTACAATATTTTCTCTCTTTGTCAAAATGAATCTATTTTTATAGGGTTGTATCTTTATGAATTTCTATTAGAGTCTTTGTGGGGATCTTTATATGATATCTATGATTATATTATACAATCTTCATAAATCTAATGGATTCATGAACCTTGCCTTTTGGAGTTGTAGACTATGTTGTTAACATGATACAATGACACAGATTCATAGATCAAAATCCATCATAAAAGAGTGAGATAAATCACTCCCAATCAATCCCAAGGTATTGGAAGCTTTGGTAATAGCTATGTTAGATTAGGTATTAATAGATTACATGAAAGTTCAAAAGGTCAGTTTTTGCTGGTTTGATAAAAGAAGGCTAGAAGAAAAATTTGAAGAACAAACACTTGTTTAAATCTATTTTTATTGGATTTTTGAATATAGAATACCTACAAGAACAACTAATTCTAAAAAAATAGTTGATTCTAATTAGAAAAGGAAAAAGTAGGATGACAAGGGTGTGAAGTGTATCTTCATTGGCTATAAACTAACTATAAATTTCAATAAAATTCAAAATAATAATAGGGTTGAAAGAGATTTAAAGAACATAAATAATGAAATAAAATTTAAGGAAATCAACCATTTATAAATTGAAGTTCACATATTAGAAGACCAGATTTGATCAAATAACCATGATAATATGAATTAGGAACCCATAATTCACAATATCATGATGTAATCATCTAAGGAAATAATAACTTAGAATTTCTCAAAGTTTGTCAAAATTGCAAATCCATACCATCCATGTGCATAAGCAAGACAAAATTCTTCTTCAAAGCTCAAAATAAGATGATCAAATCCATTAGAATGTGAAGTTGATTTTATTCTTGTTGTCATTAATGATTGTCATTGATATCAATATATGTGATCTATAGATACATGGCTCATTCAAAAGGTTAGTTATTTTGGTGTATTGGTTGAAGTGTTCACCAAAGGATATTCTTTAAATATTTTCCCTTACCAATATTGATGATGGTTCTATTTAGTGTGCAACATATGGTAGAACATTTTTTTGGGTTGTTCCTATCTATAGTGTGTTCATTGTGTTTTGGAACTAGAAGTTACCGTGTAATGTGTTGGTCACATAAGTTGGTACCAAAAATATCAGAGATGGTGTAGCATGCTGATATGTGTGAGGCATGTTGTATTGAGCTAGGTGGTCCATGTTTCATTCCTTACCACCATGGAAATGATTTAGTGTATCCTATTTCAAATTGGTTTAAGTCAACCTTATTGATGGTATGATATAGTATAGAAAGAAAAATGATTTTGATTGTTGGGGTGATTCTTGTAAGAGACTATTGTATGCACTCTAAAATGGTCGCCTAGACTTTGGGCCCCATTTGTTTAATTTATCAATCCTGAATTATTTTTATCAATAATCAATATTTTCAACAATATTAATCTCTTGATCAAGTCTTAATTTCGATCATATATTGGATTTTTATCCTATGGGCTAACCATTTATCCTAAGTCTTTATTTGATTAAAAGGAATATTTCCTCCCCTTTTGATTAAATAAAAAGCCCACCTTTTCCTCTTATCCTATGTTGCACAAATAAAGCATTATTCATATTTTATAAAAAGGGAAAAAGAACTTTTTGTCTCACATGAGGCTCAAAAGTCAACATTTCACTCTCATTGGAGGATACTTGTGCACATGGATTGCTCCTCTTTCAAGCTCCACTGCTGATTAAGACTTTTTGCCTCTTAATCTCCATGGTCCATTTCACCTCATTTCTTATAAAAGGAGAGCTCTCTCCTTCATTTGCATATCTCATGCTTTTATGCTAATGTTATGCTGCAGGTTTTAGGTGCATTTGGAGTTTGAAGATATTGAAGACTTTCTTCATTTCATCATCTAGTTCATATTTGCTTTCTTAGTTGCATGATAATGGCATTCTTAGTGTAGATTTCCTTTTATGCAATAGAATAATCTCACATAGTCTAAATAGGAAGCATTGTAATCCATTACTATTTCCTTTCATAGATTAGTTGCATTGTACTTTCCTTTCATAGCTTAGATTGCATCCTCATTTTAGTTACATTGCATTGCATTGTCATAGTGATTCTTGAGGATATTGGCACTTTTTCTCTTGTCCTCACTTGAATCTCTCATTGTGTGGTTGACTAGAAAGGTCACAAGCTTGTAGCTCTAGCTGAGAGCAAACACATCATAGTCCCTTGCAACTCCATGCATAGAGAGCTATGAGCCGCTTTGTGAGGCCTCATTCTTGAGCAACCTTGCATGTAATGGTTCATAGAAGTGCACCATTTTAGTGTGTACATTTCTGGTGCCCACCGTGGGGCTGAGTAGATTAACTTTGTCCCTTTAATTCTGCATTTTCCGTCAATATTTTCATCAATTTTCAGTTTGATTTTCAGTCTCTAGTTTTCTATCTCAGAGTATCGCGCAATACTTCTCAGAAATATCGCGCGATATACCTTTGTATAGCGGTGTGACACTTTGCGCGAAAGAAGAATCGCCTGCCAGTACTGAGGTTTATCACCTGTTATCGGGCGAAGTATCGCCCGCCCATAGTGACAAATATCGCGCGACTGAGAAATATCACGCGATTGAGAAATATCGCCCGACTATAGGAAACTGTATCACGCGATACTGGTGAAGTCTGAGAAATATCGCCTGATCTGACAGAGACTTGCATTTCCAGTTTTCTTGTCCGAATCTGATTATTTTAGCTTGCTATTTTGTTTTGCTGTGTTTAGATAGGTCTAACCCGCATCTTTTAGCTTAAATCTAGCAGTTTATTGCATGTTTACATTTGGATTGTGATTTTGCTAACCTTGTGGGTCTAACAAGTTGTGTTTGTAGGTGCTCTCATTTGCTTGAAAATTGCTAAAAATACATGTCAAAAAGGGCTACTAACAGTTTTTGCAGGGCTGCCCAAGCATAAAAGCAAAAAAAATAAAAATAAATTATTTCTTGCTTGTTTTATTTATTTTCCTTTCAAGTGTGGCATTCACTAATTGTATTAGGCATCTTAATACCTTGTGAAAGGGATCTTGAGGTGGTAGGAGAAGTATGCTCTTCACCTTTAGGTGAATCAAAAAATCTTGACCCATCTTAAGGTTTTGGAAGCAAGGGAGTAATTGAATCTCTTTGCTTGGTGTGTTTGGGAGAGATTTTTGAGATAGGGGAGTATGCTCTTCACCCTTGTGGTGAATCAAAAACCTTGAACCTCAAGAGTTGATCCATTTTTTGTTTAGTTTAGAAATCCTTTAGCGGGCCTGCTCTTGAGCAATCAAGAGGAACGACTCAAGTGGGGACAACCTTGTCATCATTTTCCTTGGTGGCAAGTGATTCCAACTCACTATAATCCCAAGGCTATCAAGGACACCAAAAACCTTGATAGACATAACACTTGTCTTCGTTTGATGTGAGTAGCTCATGGGATTACGACCATGGGGAAAACATTGAACAAGAATGCTTAAGGTACTCTTGAGGCCGCGGGGTCCTAGTCCTTTATGAGGAGCAAGAGGGGTGTTGTGAACGAAAATCCTTATTAAGAACCATTAGATAGAAGCCACCTTCTTTTAGCCACTTATCTTCTTAGTGCAAGGATTGATCCAAGTGGTTTACCCAGATCACCTTAAGATACTCGCCATATGTGTCCCTTTGGTTGTGTCATTTGACATTTTCATGACAAAGCCAACATCTCTTGTGGGTAACCACTTGGTGTGAGGCAAGGGGGCATCAAGTTGTGGGCTAAGTTGGTAAGTATTGAGCCTTGACTTTCTAGGATAGATTTTCTTGAAGTGTCTTCGATTGTGTGATACCAGTGCAAACGTTCTTACATACAAACAATCGGTAGCATTCATAGGGTGTTGTTTCAATTCTGATATCACAAGTGTTTGTCTTGGCAAGGTTGCTTTTGCCCTTGTTTCAAGTGTTTGAGACCATGTTTTGATCCCTTACTGTTTGCAAACCTATCAAAATTCTATTGATATTGTGACTAAAATTGAAAACATCAACCCTCAGACTGGAAATTTTGACCAAACAGACCCAAAAATGCAAATTTCACACAATTCTGGTCAAGAGTTAAACAATTTTGCAACAGTATCGCGCCCTGTAAAGCGAAGTATCGTGCGATACTTCGCGCTTGCTAGAAATATCGCCCACTTTGAAGAGAAATATCGCGCGATAGTTTGCCCCTAACAGACTATCGCCTGACCTGCCTGGAGTATATCGCCCGCCAGTATTAAGAAGTATCACCTAGCTTCAGGTGAAGTATTGCGCGGTTATAAGTTTATCGCCCCAGTAGCCTGGAGTATATCACCTAGTTTATTTTTGTCGTGCTTAAATTTTGGTCAATTTCAGTTGCTGTTAATCAGGCTAGGTCTTAGAGTAGGCTTCTCACCCTGACGTTTGAGACCTGTCTTGACTCCAAATTTTTAGTTTTTAGTCCTCCGGGATAGCATCATTTGATTTACAAAATCACTTTGGAATAATTGTCAAGTTAGAAAGCCATTCTTGGTGCTAAGGTTCATCTTTAAAATAGTTAGCTACATTCTGGGAAAATTTTAGCACTCTTATTGTCCAAATCGCTTTCATTTTCATCTCAATTTCAATTATCTTTTGGCCTAGTCCAACCTCCTGATTCAAAAGTGCAAGGGTAGTGACCCTTTGATTTGAAGCACCTCTTTGACAGTGTTGGTAAAGCCCCTTTTTTTCTTTTCATTTCTCTTTGGACAATACAGGACTTTGATTATCCTAGTTTGGCATTGACACTTTGAAAGGTCACCTTATCATTGAGAGTATCCCTCTTTCATGTTAGTTACGACAAGGTACCAAGTGAATCAAGGGAAGCGACCCCATGTTGCCTTTAGCTAGTTACCACCAGTCAAGACTCGTCGACAACGTAAGGGAAAAGGACCCCTTTTTGACCAATCTCCTAAGAGTGAATCTGAGGTTTTCTTTAATCCGGGAGCTAATCCTAGTGAAGTGAGCACCTCTTTTGTACCACTTTCATCAAGTATGGACATGAGTTACACTTTCACCCGACAACAAAGAGAAGCCATGAATCAAACTCTTGAGGATATCTTCCAACGACACAGAAGAGAGTATGGTGGTTCTTCTCATGCTAGTCCACTCGGGTCACCTCCCAACAATGCAAGGTATTTTGATGCTCATCAACGAGCTGAAAGACATCATAAGCAAGCTCACTCAGATTCAGGGTCACAACACGAAGACCAGAACAACGAATCTAGTGATCACCACATCAATGCAGCTAATGCAATGAGGCATTCGAGACAAACCTCCCCACTTAAAGACACCTCTCGATATGCAAATACAAGATTGAGAAGCATTGAGAGAGAGAAGCAAGCCTACTTAGATGAACAGGCTGCTAAAAAGGAAAAATTCAGACAATTAGAAGAAGAGGAACGTGCATTGTTGGATATACAGAAAAGAGTCACCCAAGAAGAAGAAGATAGACTCTATGCACAACAACTCCAAAGCCGATTTAACGGGAGGGGAACCAATAGTGGGACCAACTCGCCCCCATCTACCCCTTCCCCTAGCCCTAGAAGAAGATCACGGACACCCTCATGATCCTCAAGTCCTAGAGGAAGAAGGGCTTCAAGATATGACCATCATAGGAGACAGTCATCTCATAGACATTCAAAGAAACCCTCCCAACGAGCACATCATGGCTCACAACATGGAGGAAGTTATGCTAAATTTGATCATATGGACTTCATGACTATGCAACAAGAACCATCATTTCAAGCATATGTGGAGCAATATGTGGAACAAAACAAAGACCAATTCTTGAAAAGTCTTATCAACAAAGGTGCTAAAGTTCCATATAATTTTGATGTTCACCAAAAGATCAAGAAACAGAGCCCTTCAACTGATGAGGTGATCTTACAAATGCAAAAGGATACAGACAGGATGAAGGCTCCCAAGAGCACATTTCATTTGGACTCCATATGTCCTAACCCCATTGACAAAAGTGTGGTGATGGTAGAATTCCCTAAGAAAGTTGAATTCCCAACATACGACAAATATGATGGCACTAGTGACCCTCACAACCATGTTCGACAGTTCTACATAATGAGATTTTCCTTTCACCATGAAGACTCCTACTTGATGAGGTTATTCCCAAGGAGTTTAAAAGGTCAAGCCATGGAATGGTTCACCAACCTTTCCCCTCCAGTAAAGACATTTAAAGAGCTTGTCCAAAGATTTGTTCAGCATTTTGCTTACAACTTATCGAGGTCGGTCACAATGCTTGATTTGTGTAAACTTAAGCAAAATCAAGGGGAATCTTTTGCCACATTTTTACAATGATGGAGGCAATTGTGTTTGAAATACCCAAGGACAATCCCTAAAGAGGAGAGAATTGATATCATTGTGAGCAATCTAATACCATAACTCAGATATGAAGTCAAGAAAATCCCATTTAATTCCTTTGATACTATGGTAGAGGTGGCATGTCGCATTGAGGATGTCCTAAAAGAACAAGGAATTTTGGCTAAACCAACAAATAATAACAATAGCCAAAATAACAATACTAATGGTAACAAGGACAAAAAGAACTCCTATTGGAACAAAAACAAGCAAGTGGTCAATGATGGAGTTGTTGACTCATCTCAGGTCAAAAATGAAGGAGTTCTTAACCTCTCTCATGCGGTTCAAGCTATGAAATTGCAAACGTCTTCAACACAACAAGACAAACCTAAGTATCAAAAGAGATCTAAAACGGAGAAAAGACAATTTACCAAATTGGGAGAATCTTACGCAGATGTTTTTAAGACATTAGTTGCTCATAATTTGGCACACCCACAGGATCCTACAAAACATCGCATACCGGATCCTTTACCTCATTGGTGGGATGCTAAGGCTTTTTGCATTTTCCATAATGGGATTGGACACGACATAGAAAATTGTTTTAAACTCAAGCATCTTGTCCAAGACCTTATTGAGAAAGGACAATTACAAGTGGATGGGTTAACCACTAATGCGGATCATAAAGCCTTTAAAGAACCCTTGCCTAAATATGAGAAAGGAGAGAATTCTAACAATAAGAATGGCAAGGCGGCTATCAACTACACCTATGCAAATGCAGAGAACGTCATTAACATGCTTGAAGTTGTGGATGAGAGTGTCAACATGATGAGAGGGAAAGATCCCTATGGACATAATGTGGACTCAACTCCTATGACTGCTGAAAGACCCGCTGTGGTGATAAGAGGTCCTCACTCACAAAGAATGCCCCAGTCCCTCAATGTTGTCACTAGGGGCCAGGCCCAAGTGCCCATTATCATTAGAGGTCCTAGCACTAGCAAGTCTAAACAGCCCGTGTCCAAAGGTGCTCCTCCCAAATCTGCCATTGGTCCTGATTCTAATTATAATCTTATTGACCAGCTACAACGTACACCCGCTCAGATATCCATTTTTGAGCTTTTAGAATTATCTCCTAAGCACAAGCACGTCCTTGAGGATGCTTTGCGAGCAGCCAATGTCCCTAACAACTTAGATATTGACCAATTCCAAAACATGGTCAACCATTTGGCTAGCCCTCATTACCTCACCTTCTCCGAAGAAGATGACAAATCCATCAGTCACCCACATAACTTGGCCTTACACATCGAAGTCATGATTCATAAAACTTGTGTTAGGCATGTACTGATAGATGGGGGTGCGGGGCTCAATATTTGTACCCTGAGTTTGTTGCTGGCCCTAGGATATTCTGAGAATGTCATTGACACAAAGAAAAGAATCACAATCAAAGCATATGATGAAGCAGAAAGAAGTTCTAAGGGATTTTCCGTTTTACCTATTCACATTGGTCCAGTAGAGAAAGATATCTTATTTCAAATTGTTGATGTTGGACCTCTAGCCTACAACATTTTGCTAGGTAGGCCATGGATTCACGAAATGCAAGCAGTCCCATCAACATATCACCAGTGTGTAAAGTTTCCCCATAACGGTGTAGAAATTTGCATCCCTGGAGATAGTGCTTTATCAGTTAATAACATTTCTATGGGATCACATGTACCTTTGAATAGGGAATCTGACAGTCCTAGTAGTTCACTTGAACAATGCAAGCAGAAGTTCAAGACCATGGATCTTGGGATGGGAGATTATAAGATTGATTCTTTTACAAAAATGCCAATCTCTCCTAGGTCTTATGGGAGACCATCCCCAAATGTGAAGCCTTCATCATCAGCAATGACATTATTTGGGAAATTTGTTGAGTCTTCGGTCCCCATTCAAGAAGAGAAAGAGGAAGTTGCTGCAAGGGACTGGATATATCACGAGGAGAAATACAAACATAACGAGAATTTTGCTCCTTCACCTGAAACTTATGGGAAAGGGTATACACTGGTTAAAAATATGGGATATCCGGGATATGGTCCCCTTAGTCATAGGTTGGATGCTAAAGCTGAGCCTCTTGATCATGCTCTCTTCGGACGAAAGAAAAATTCCACGATTGGCTTAGGTTTTGAGAATAAGAAGAAGAAAGGTGTCCCTGTCCCAGCTGCGATGGACAGTGACAGTGATGCAAATTATACGCTTGATCTTTCCAACCAACAAGATGTCCCTGATGATTGGGTGCCCTCAACAAATCTCCTTTGGGGAGATTCCACAGATTTGATGCTTGATAGTCCTACTATCCCAGCTGCGACGAATAGTGACTGTGTGACTGCTAGATCGACAAAGGAAAGTGTTACTGTCCTAGCTGCGATGGATAGTACCAATACTAGCACTAGAGAGGGGAAAACCCTTCCTAACCTTGAGGCTTCTACATCACGAGGCCTAAATGATGACTCAGAGATAGACTCCCATGAATATGAATGGGACTCACTTTCAGATGCAACAATTGATCTGGACGTGGATATTATCCATGCCTATAGTACCCAACCCGATGCGACTAACGATCCTAGTATCGGACTAGAGGATTGCACTCCTCAAATCGCCTTAGTGGACAATGCTTCGTTTGATAGGATGAGTCCTAATTCGGGTATCTTAGGAGAAGACTTGATGAAATCTGATTATATGGTCACCAGAGATGACACCTTTTGCATAAACAACATCGAACCCACCATTGACTTACCCCTTGTTCACTTTGACCTAATTGACTGGTCTCAGCACCATCAAGAGCCCACATTCCTCACCTTCCACAATGATTATGAAATTGCTTGCTATCTAAATGCTCTTGAACCCGTGGCTTCTTCCACCAGTGAATCAACAACCAGCATGACAGAGCCTGATATTAAGTACCTCAGTCTCAAAATAAAAGTGAAAAAGAAAAATAGGTCTGATAGCGAAAACCACTTTGTGGCGGTGTCAGAACCAAAAATAGTAAAAAGAAATGACGCATCCAAAGGTGAAAACCTCTTTGAGGCACCTAAGGATGGGGTACTTAATAACTTGCCGAGTTATTTCCAGGATAGATCATCAATATTGATTGAACCAACAAAGCCAGTCAATTTAAACACAGAAGAAAATCCTCAGATAGTCCATCTTGCTCAGTCTTTATCAGAGGAAGAGACCAAGGCATATGTACAATTTTTACAGAAAAAGAAAATTAATTTTGCATGGACCTACTCAGACATGCCAGGGCTTGACACGAATCTCATAATGCATCACTTATCCATAGCTCCAGGAGTCAAGCCAGTAAAATAGAGATTAAGAAAAATGCATCCACATGTAGCTCTACTTGTCAAAGGAGAATTAGAAAAACTTTTGAGAGATGGATTTATTAGAGCCATCGATTATGCAGAATGGATCTCAAACATAGTACCTGTCTCCAAACATGATGGGTCCATTCGTGTCTACATAGATTTTAGAGATTTAAACAAAGCATGCCCAAAGGATGATTTTCCACTTCCAAACATTGACATGATAGTGGACATGACGGCGGGCTATGACATATACTCTCTAATGGATGGTTTCTCAGGGTATAATCAAATCAAAATAGCTCCCGAAGACCAAGAGAAAATAGCATTCACATGTGCATGGGGAACCTATTGCTGGAACGTCATGCCATTCGGGTTAAAGAATGCAGGAGCAACCTACCAAAGAGCTATGATGACTATCTTTCATGATATGATGCACAAAAACATGGAAGATTATGTGGATGATACCCTGGCAAAATCAAGAAAATGGGACACACACCTCAATGATCTGGAAGTAATTCTAGAATGTATGGAACAATTTCAACTCAGATTGAATCCAAAGAAGTGTGCATTTGGTGTCACCTCAGGCAAACTTTTAGGATTCATAATATCAGCAAAAGGTATCGAGGTTGACCCCGAAAAGGTCCAAGCAATCCTAGATATGCCACCTCCTCGGAATATCAGCCAAATGAGAAGTCTTCAGGGACATCTTCAATCAATTAGGAGGTTTATTTCTCAGCTTGCAGATAGAGCGCAACCCTTCAACAAGACATTGCATAAGGGTGCTTCTTGTGTTTGGAACGAGGATTGTCAAAAGAGCCTAGATCAGATCAAACAATACTTGGCCAATCCTCCGATCCTAATGCCTCCTATTCCAGGGAAACCATTGATCCTATATATTTTAGCTATAGACACTTCCCTGGGGGCATTATTGGCTCAATCAGATGATACTGGGAAAGAACGGGCCATCTACTATATCAGCCGTACTCTAGTCTCCTATGAGATCAATTACAATAATATTGAGAAGTCTTGTCTCGCGGTGGTGTTTGCTTCTCAAAAGTTGCGCCACTACATGCTTGCTCATACCATACATTTGGTTGCCAAAATTGATCCCCTTAAATACTTGCTTAGCAAGGCTGCCCTGATGGGTAGACTTGCTAAATGGATGATGGTCCTCATTGAATTTGACATAGAGTACGTTGAAAGGAAGGCAATAAAAGGGCAAGCTATTGCAGACCAATTAGCTGATTTTCCAATCCAGTATAGTATGCCAGTCCAAGTGGAATTCCCAGATGAACACATCTTGTATACAACTACTCACACTTAGACAATGTTCTTTGATGGTTCCCGCATGCAAAATGGATCAGGTGCTGGAGTGTTATTTGTTTCTCCACATGGGTACAACATTCTGAAGTCTTACAAACTATTATTCCCATGTACCAATAATATTGCAAAATATGAAGCTTTAACTAATGGCTTGAGAATGGCCATAGAATGGAACATCACAGAGTTACATGTCTTTGGGGATTCCCAGTTAATCATCAACCAAGTCAATGAAGAGTATCAAACCAAGGATGACAAATTGATACCCTATAAAAAGATGGTTGATTCTTTGAGACGCTATTTCACCTTTGTGACATTTCAACAGATCCCTAGGACAGAGAACAAAGCTGCAGATGCCATGGCCACATTAGCTTCACTTCTTTAGTTGGAGACACATGAATCCAGATTTGAATTCTTGGTGGAAGAGCTACACCATCCCATCTTTGACTCGTCTGAAAGCCATGTCATTTGTGCCATTATCACACACGAGTCTTCCCGATATGGTGCTATCTATTCATATCTTCATGATGGCATCATCCCCGACACGTTCAACCACTCCGAACGTCGAAACCTCATCCGTAACACCTCTTGCCACACCCTCATCTCTGGTGATTTATATAGGAGGGGTTTAGATGGGATGCTCCTTAGGTGCTTGGAAAAGGAGGAATCCAACCAAGCGTTAGCTGACATCCATGAGGGCATTTGTGGTGGACATTCTAATGGTCTTGCCATGGCCTGAAGGTTGCTTAGGGCGGGATATTATTGGCCCACAATGCAGATAGATGCAGTCACCTTTGCTAAGTCATGTGAAAAATGTCAGAAACATGGCAACTTGATTCATGCTCCAGGTAGGGAGCTGATCCCTTTTGTTTCTCATTGGCCATTTCAGCGCTGGGCCTTTGATCTGGTTGGGCAGATTCATCCCAACTCATCAGGTGGACACAAGTTCATTATTACTACCACTGACTACTTCACAAAATGGGTGGAAGCTGTGCCACTTTTTGTTGCTTTAGGAAGGACCATTTCTTTGTTCATCTTGAATCATATCATTTGCCAATTTGGAGTGCCTTCTGAGATCATTACTGAAAATGGAGGTCAATTTAAGAATAAGGACCTAAAGCACCTATGCAAAAAGTTTAAAATCAAGCAACATTGGTCCTCCATCTATTTTCCACAGGGAAATGGACAGGCAGAAGCTTCTAACAAAACCATTCTTAAGATTCTTCATAGAACAATGCACAAGAATGGTAGGGATTGGCACTTACAAATCAACCCAGCACTATGGGCTTACAGAACAAGCATTCGCACACCTACAGGAGCCACTCCTTTCTCTCTCACCTATGGCGCTGAAGCAATATTGCCTTTAGAAGTCGAGATACCATCACTTAGAGTCTCACTCAAAGGTTTGATTACAGATGAGGATTACCACGCCATGAGGTTACAGGAACTAGAACTTCTAGATGAGAAGCGTAAGGCTTCCTTTGATCATATGAGAGTGTATCAGAAGCGTATGTCCAAGGCATTCAACAAGAAGGTTCGCCCTAGAGAATTTCAAATAGGTGATCTTGTTTTGCGAGAGAACCCTAAGAACCAACAAAATGGAGAGAAAAAGGGCAAGTTTGAACCTAACTGGCTTGGACCATATGTTATTACAGCTGCTTTTGGTACTGGTGCATATTTACTGTTAGATCCTGATGGAGAATAGCTCCCTGATCCCATCAACATTGTACACCTCAAGAAGTTCTATCCTTGATGCCCATTCTGTCTGGGGGCATCCTTTGTACATACTTATAAAGTCCTGAAAAAATCCTAAAAAAATTGAAATATGATGCTGAAAAAATCCTAAAAAACATATAAAGTCCTGAAAAAATACAAAAAAATCAAAATATTCAAAAAATAAAAAAAATAAAAAAGTGCCTTGGTGAAAACCTAGCAATAGGCGCCTTGGTAGCAAAAATACAAAAAAAGGAAAAAATGAAAAAAAGAATCCAAGTGGTGAAAACTTGGAAACAGGCGCTACTTGAGGCCTTTGCACTCCTATTTGTTAGCATAGGTCCTTGACACTTAGCCACTTCCCATCATGCCTTCACCTTATTTGGCCTAGTTTGGAATTGGTCTTTGTCTTTGTCTAAGGGGCATGACTGTTAGCATTGGTCTTTTAGGTATGTTTGTCTCTTGGGGCATTTCACAACAGGTGTTTTTCAACACCACCCCAAACAGTGTTTTTCAACACTACCCTTGCGTCGAGTGTTTCTTAACACTTATTAGATGTCTTGTCTATAGTCTAAGTATAATGCGATAATGCTCATGTGCAGATGCGATACTCAGAGTCTGACTCTATGACCAACACACACGCACTTAAACAATCAACTTTATGATGATATGATGACTTTATTTTTCTTTGTGTGCTGTCTATGAGAATTTCTTTGATGAGTGATCTCTCCCTGAGAAGTTTTCGATGATGCATAGCTAGAAGACTGAGGGAATGAGAACATGTTTTCTTTCTTTATCTGCTTGTGGGTATATTTTGTTGATCTTAACTGTCATGAGAATTTATGTTGGTCCTACTTGACACTATGGATTGACAAGGTATTATCCTTGACTGTTTTGCGAGTGCATGCTTATAGCTATCCTGACTTTCATGTGTCTTGATACAAGTGTAATCTCGCTATAACAAATTTAGGTGATCTCACTACATTAGTCATCTTGACCTATATGTCTTTGATGCCTAGGTGAGCTTCCCACATCTCTATTTGATAAAGATCATATTCATATCCACATAGTTACGCTAGTGTGCATTGTATGATCTTACGACGCTACCAATAATGCTCGATGATGATAATTAGATGTCTATAAGTGTTGTGACCTTGCAAGTCAACCTCTTTCATAGTAGCTTGCATTTCTAGGTTCATTTTAGTTTAGTTTCTACACCTTGCATATGGAGAGAGCTCTCCTTTTTTCATCTTACGCGGACTAGTTGGTCAACTGTGCTCATTTTTTTGATTCTTCTTGCTCATATCTTTCATTTCTAGTCTTTCATATCACATCATTTTCTATCCATTTTCAGACTCGAAATCAAAATTTGAGTTGCGTTTCCAAATTTTCTCATTCTTCTACGCAGTTGACTGACCTTTTGAGGCATAATTCTTCGATCTTTGATGGACTTTCTTCCTTCCATGTCTCTCAAATTTTCTAGTCTTTCATTCACTCTATTTCTAGTCTTCTATTTCTATTCTTCTACTTCCTCACTGGGGCATGTTTTCATTTCCCGATGGTTAACCTCTTGACCTTTACATTCGATTATGACTTCCTTCTGATTTGATCAAATCTTTATCGATTTTCTATCTCTCCTCTACCTGATTTTGATTTCGATTCCGAGGGGGTAGTATGTATGGGATTCTCATCCCCGATTCCTTGATTTTCCTGATTCAGACATCTTTGGTGAGCTTTTGCTCAAATTTGAGATTCTTATCTCTTACTTTGAATGTGATCCCGAATTGACCTCATGTTCAAAGGCCTTTGTCTATGTTTGTCCGGATATGATCCCGAATCGACCTCATATTTGAGTTGTTTTGTGATCCCAGATCGATCTCACATTTCAACTTCATTCTTTGACTACATGTGTTCCCAAATCGATCACACATTAGTCAAAGAGGGGCAAATGTATGCACTCTAAAATGGTCACCTAGACTTTGGGCCCCATTTGTTCAATTTATCAATCCTGAATCATTTTTATCAATAATCAATATTTTCAACAATATTAATCTCTTGATCAAGTCTTAATTTTGATCATATATTGGATTTTTATCCTATGAGCTAACCATTTATCCTAAGTCTTTATTTGATTAAAAGGAATATTTCCTCCCCTTTTGATTAAATAAAAAGCCCACCTTTTCCTCTTATCCTATGTTGCACAAATAAAGCATTATTCATATTTTATAAAAAGGGAAAAAGCACTTTTTGTCTCACATGAGGCTCAAAAGTCAACATTTCACTCTCATTGGAGGATACTTGTGCACATGGATTGCTCCTCTTTCAAGCTCCACCACTGATTAAGACTTTTTGCCTCTTAATCTCCATGGTCCATTTCACCTCATTTCTGATAAAAGGAGAGCTCTCTCCTTCATTTGCATATCTCATGTTTTTATGCTAATGTTATGCTGCAGGTTTTAGGTGCATTTGAAGTTTGAAGATATTGAAGACTTGCTTCATTTCATCATCTAGTTCATATTTGCTTTCTTAGTTGCATGATAATGGCATTCTTAGTGTAGATTTCCTTTTATGCAATAGAATAATCTCATATAGTCTAAATAGGAAGCATTGTAATCCATTGCTATTTCTTTTCATAGATTAGTTGCATTGTACTTTCCTTTCATAGCTTAGATTGCATCCTCATTTTAGTTACATTGCATTTCATTGTCATAGTGATTCTTGAGGATATTGGCACTCTTGCCCTTGTCCTCACTTGAATCTCTCATTGTGTGGTTGACTAGCAAGGTCACAAGCTTGTAGCTCTAGCTGAGAGCAAACACATCATAGTCACTTGCAACTCCATGCATAGAGAGCTATGAGCCACTTTGTGAGGCCTCATTCTTAAGAAAACTTGCATGTAATGGTTCATAGAAGTGCACCATTTTAGTGTGTACAACTATATGTGATGTGGATGCGAATATGACAAGGGAAGACCTATGTGCTGATCTTTATGTGAGTGGATGCAATTGGTAGAAGACTGCTATATTATTTCTATATTGTATAGTGTTGATGTCAGTGATTTTAGTGATGGATTCAATTCTCATTTCTTATATTTTGGAAGTGAGCCTATTTGTATCAGCATTTATCCTTTCTTATTTTCTAAGTAGTTATCCCTAGAGACACTAAGCCAAACAATAGTGAGAAAATTGACAATAATCCCTTTATAAAAATCACCTTAACTGGTGTTCTTTTCAAGAGAATTAGTTTCTCTATAGTTTTACCTAGTTTGGGTTTCCACAAAAATACTAGTGTTCATTTTGTTGATGGTTTTATGCTATCATGTTTATATTTGTTATAAGTTTCTAATTGCTTTAAGTATTACCGGATCAGTAAAATTTTAAGAAAGCTTTTGTGAATAACTGATACACCCCCTCTTAGTTATTCATCCTATTCAAAAATTGGTATCATAGCTTCATTCCTCAGAGGAAAACTTAACTTCTTGAGGTAGATCTAATGGCGCACAAATTGAACATTTCTATGTTTGATGGGTTTGAGTAAAATTCATGAAAAGATTAGATGAGAGGGTATATCATTTCAATCGATTACAATATATGAAAACATGTGGAGACACAGTATGTGTTAGCTCATAATGGCCTCAATACTCAAGATGAAATCACTTCATATGAGGAGAATGGGAAAGAGAGGTATGCAATCTTTAGTGCTTTGTCAAAAATTGAGTTAGCTAAGGTTATTTCATTGAAAAATGCTTATGAAATTTGGGAAAAGGAAAGATATTTATGAAGGAAATGATAGAGTTAATTTATCTATGAATATAATAGCTATATTCTATTATGAGAATCTAAGAATGGAAGAAGGAGAAGATATTATAAGTTATTTTCAGAGAGTTGACAATGTAGTGAATTAAGTCAAGAATCAAGGAGGCAATATCACTAATGAAGATTTCATGGAGAAGATCTTGATGTCATTGTCATATAGCTACAATGAAAATATCTCAAAAATTGAGGAAGTATATGATCCACATAAGTTTACTAGGGAATAGTTGTTTGGCACACTGACTAAATTTGAGCTGAGGAAATTCACAAAAGTGAAGAGAAAATATGAGACACCATTTAAAGCCCTAAAGACAGAGATGGAAGTGAAATCTTCAAGAAATATGAAGTTAGGTACAAGAAAATATAAAGGTATGTTACCTCTTAAATGTTTTAGATGTGGAAAGATTGGTAATTTAGATACTAGGTTTCTAGAGAAAGTTCCTAGGAAGAAATTTAAGAAGTTCAACAAGAAAGATTACTATGTTAATGAAGATGCTAGTATTTTAGATGATGAGTCAGAAAAAAAGGATAGTCTATTTTATATTGGAGAATAATGAAAACCTAGATTTGATATTTCTAACATTTTCCTAGAAGCTGGTAATAATTTTGAGATTGCTTTGTATGTTAGAAGGAATAAGAATGAATGGTAGATTGATAGTGGTTATTATAATCAATTTACTAGTGATAAAAGAAAATTTCTAATACTTTAGAAATATGATGGTGGTCCTTGTTAGAATGACAACTGATAGACTACTTGGAGAACAAAATGGGAGAATGTGATCACCGAGCTACTGAGGTATATGTGAGACATTAGATCAGTTGTTATATTTTCATTGATGTCAACTCCTTTTGACTTTACTTATCATGATAGTTGCAAACATCCGAAGGAGGTGATGTTGGTGAAGGAAAAGAGATATTAGCATGAAGATGAGATGTATGAGTAAGATATGAATAAGTTATTCATTGGACAACTTATTGATGAGTCTATGATAGTATGATAGTGATTTGATTGACTTACATGATTCTGCTAATTGTTGAAGATCAAAAATGTACAATTTACTTTGGTCGGTACATATGAAGAACTTATTGTACACCAAACATATGTAATGTACACCAAGCATATGTAATGTACACCGAGTGTGGTATTAACCAAGCAAGAAGAAACTAACATATCATGGTATTGTGAACATGTGATGATGAGTTGGATGAATCTAAAAGATTCTAAGGATAAAGACAAAGTTTTTTATAAAGATCTACGACTGGAAAAATTCAAGGATGATTGGATGATGAAGATTGAAAATTGTTTAAGGAACAAGTTCCAAGGAAGGTTAAAGGGGCAAAACCAATGATGGAGATTAAGAGGAAAAATCTATGGTTGAAATGAAAATGATTTAACATGTCTATATAAGGAGACAATAAATTAAAGAATGAGAGGAGAGAGAGAATCATATGAGGGATGCAAATTAGTGGTGCATACATGTGAAGCTTGTTAGATAGGTTGGAGTGAGAAAAAATTAATTCAGAAAACCAAACCGAGTGATAGAAGGAGATAACCGAGAAGAATAGAGTAAGAGGAGGAAGAAGAATGAAGAGATTATGATGACCAGAATGATATTGAGCTTAGCATAGATCTGAATATGAGAAAAGGAAGTTTCATTTGAATTGGTTTATACCACTTTGGGTCCAATTACCATAAAAATAAAATTATTTCAGAAAAGTGGCGTTTCAATAACTCCTAATCTTTTTAATGATATTTTTTTAAAAATAAAAAAATATCCTTTTGTAGCTCGATCAGAGTCAAGAATATCCTCATATAGATTTTATAGTGTTTTGATTAGACATAGTTTATTATAATTAAAAAATATTGCAAGTAGGTATTTTAATAGACAAGGAGATGTTGATTTAGAGAAAGAAAAAAATAGTAAATCATATTAAATGAATTTGAAAAAAATATGCTGCACTAGAGGAGAGAGTCCTCTTTAAGAATATATATTTCTTTTTTTTATTGGAATAGATTTGTTATGAAAAATATGGCGTGGGATGAAAACTATCGATCTCAGTGAGTTAGAATTTGAATTGTTATAAAAGAGAAAATATAGGTCACAAACCAATTTTTATTTCTTCATGCAGTAGCTATATATGTCTCTATGACATATTTTGAAATTAGGGGAAAAATGTTTATTTACATATAATTTTTTGGTGGGAACTAGACCCCTAATTTTTAGCATTTTTTAGCAACTGAAAAATCATCTTTAAAAATTAAAAAAACATATCAATTCTTATTCAAAAAATTATTAACACTATTAATCATAAAATTCATCCATTTTATCACATTTAATTAGTTTACATCATCTTCGAATTCCAAACATAAATGTCATTTAAATTATACTATTGAAGTTGAACAACTTTGATTTTGTTATCCTTTTCCTTTGTAAAAGGGTGATAGCTTATTGTGCTTTTACCCTTCGACATTCTATGAATCTTACTTGTTTTCTTGTTGACCCAAGTGAATGGGGTAAGTGAAAGAAGTTGGGTGCCAATTAGGAAGAAATCTTGTAGAATTGAAAGATGTCGCTCGAAATGGGCACTCGTTTTAGGTTCGGGTGCCAAATCCAAAATTAATAAATGGGTGCCCATTTTTTTCAAAATGGGTACCCATTTCAATACGGGTGTCCGTTCCTAAATTTATTTATTTATTTATTATTATTATTATTATTATTTTATGACTATAAATGCATTTTAACACTCCTATTTTTATTTTTTAAGAAATGGGTGCCCGTTTTTTGAATTTTAAATAACGGGCATGAGTTTCTTAAGACATGAACATGAAGAACACATCCACCTTGGATTTCATTTAAAAATAGGTTTGGTGGAACAAAGCCTATGCCTTGACCTTCAAAAAATTGGTTAAGGCACTGGAATGCCAGATTTATGCCTTGTCGAAATTTTTTGAGGGCATTCCTTATCATATTTTTTTACAAAACAAAACCTCATTAGAGTTCTCACTGTTCTGATTTCAAAAATGTAAATTTCATAGTGATATAATTATTTTGATTATTTTTGCATTATTTATTAGTTAAAAGTGGTACCTAAATGTAAAATAGTGAGGTTCACTAAAACTTTAATAACTTTTTTTCTTTTTGGTATTTTGGAAAATAAATTATATGACATCAATATACATACAATTCTCTTGAAGATTAAAAAAAGAATTGTGAACAAATATGAATTTTTCATCAAATTATGGTGCTTGTACACTAGAGGTTTTGAAAATGTTTTTTATAGTTAATTAAAAAAATTTATTCAATAAAAAATAAGAAAAAATATGTTCATCAATATTTGGTGTCTTAGGTATATTTCCCCAAAAGGATTTGCATAAATTTATTTATTTAGGTCAAAATATGGTGGTCGTACACGGCTATGGTATGGTCATAAAACAAGCATTTTGAAAACATGGTTTTTAAACATTCCCACTAACAAGAAATTTATACCATGTGGGTATTTAAATAAATTACATATTTAAAAATTAGACCCCAAGAACTACATTTTATATTACTTAAGTTTTTTGAGATTCAATCTCTAAGTACCTCAAATTTAGACATCAATTGACTAGAAATTTGAAAAAAAGGGAAAACATTTCCACTTTTTGCCCAAAAGTGGGACTCAACTTCTTGCAGCCACCCAATGTATGGTCATAGAGAACTATTAGTGATAAATCCTCTAACAAGATCACACCTTATAGTGCGTGTGTAACCTTTAATAGGGTAGGCTCTTAATTGAGCTCACTTCAGAAGAGTGAAAATATTTTGGGTTACCGGTCCCAGGTGAATAGGGTAGGATCTTAATCGAGCTCACTTTAGAAGAGTGAAAATATTTTGGGTTACCGGTCCTAGGTGGTTTTTCCCTTAACAAGGTTTCCACATTAAAAATCAAGTGTTAAATGTGTATGGATGTGATGTTTTGATATTTACTTTACACATTATAGTAATTGGTTAGATCGGTACATGTTAACTACTAGTTGGTTTACATTATTTGACATACGGTTAATTAATCAGCAAGTCACACACAAGTTATTACCGAGTTGTTTAGTTTATTTGTTAAGTTGATACTATACATCAGAAATGAATTATGGACTGTAAGATAACTGAATATAACCGATTCACCCCCTCTCATTTATCTAATAGTCCTATCAGATTTTGTAATGATATGACAAAATATATTGTTGGTAGAGGATCTATTACTTTTGATGGAAATCTAATACTAAAAAGGTTTACTATGTGAAGGGTTTATGTCATAATATTTTGAGTCTTGGACAAATGTGTGAGAATGGATACGATGTTGTGTTCAAGAATGAAGGTTGTGAGATATAGAAGATATTTGGGATAGTGATTGTGTAATGCTCCACCAAGGAACCCTAGGGAGATTAACCTAAAACATTCTACTAAGTTTAAATAGAATATTTTTTTCTTAAGAGTTTACACAACAATAATGTATATCAATGTGGAAGTAATAAAATATAATCCAAATCATACACACAAGTGTGACTCAAACATAGATTAAAAATCTTAAGGGTTCCGTGATGTAGATTACATAAATGTTAATTAATATACTTAATACAATAACCATACATAGTCTCCACATAAAGTAAATAAGTACATCATCTTATACATAAAGTCTAGATACAACTGATACCAAAGGTTATCCATAATAAAAATATATCCTCTGCACATGTCATAGAGTATGCAACAAAATTTAAACCCAAAGTACAATATGACATCTCTAGAGTAATTGAAACAATGATATAAGAACATAAAATAAGAAAGATAAAAGTACATCTCCAACACTGATGAACAAGAGGGTATAGTTGCTACAATGATCATCTAGCACTGGTACACAAACGTTGAAATCTCAAAGCGTAAAAGAATCACAACCATCGGACCTCATGGAACCTCAAAGGATCCACTCTAGAGTTACCCTAGTAGTCATACAACCTCATTAATTATAATCTAAACTAAATTAGAATATATATTAACTAAGCTAATTATTCTTTAGAATAAATTAGATTATAAATAATCATTAAATAATATTTAAATAAAAAATAAACTAATAATTAAATATAAATAATAACTAATTAAAAATCAATCATAAATATATCATCAATAAAAAATAAAATATATTTAAACTATATTAAAATATAACTAATTAATTACAAAAACATAACTAAAAAATAACATAAGCAAAAGTGGGGAAACCTCAATAAACTGGTGGCCCCCATAAAATTGAACTAATTTAAATTACACAACAGCTATAAATAAAAACAATCCCAAAGTGGGCAAAGGTTTGGGGGAAAATAAGGCGAGGCCCAAAAATAAGGAATTCCCATGCAAAAGATGTGGATAAGTTTAGGAGATAGCAATAGTTAAAAGCCAAAGTTAATCCACTAAATCTAGAGCTAAACTAGGTAGTTTTTTTTAATACTAGTAAAAAATAAAAATAAAATAAATACATGCATACTTTCTCCAAGCCTACATACGTAGCCAATAAAAAAATTACTGGAAATGATTGATATGATTTTTTATATAAATAAAACGCGAGTTCCATTACTCATGCATGTCGACATGCTCAATTGAAAATAATGCCCAATAAAATAAAATAAATTAAAAGGGTATGTGCAAGATCACGAGGGGCCAAACTATGCCCTTAAGTGGCAATGAAAAATCAGCAAATCAGGGTTAGTCAACTTGATGTGAAAATTTCATCTAGCTATCAACCTAATATCAAAAAGTTGTAATAATAGAATCTGTAGAAAACTGAATGTAGTTTCTAAACTACTAGGCCTTTTTTGAAAAAATATTAGTATGATTGGTGAAAAGTATAGATTTCAATGCAGCAGTACAAAAATTTCTGAAAAAAAATAAGAACTAGGTGTATGTCTGACCACCTTAATCATAATCAAATGATAATATTTTATATATAAGTAGTAGACTCATGCCCGGATGTAACACATATTGTTTTGTAATTTTATTCCAAAAAAAAATTAATTATGACTTTTCTGCTACAACATTTTCAGAAAAAAAAAACTCTCGTGTCTGACCACCTTAACTCATTCAAAACTTTACAAAATTCAATTTTTTTTTTTCCTTATAGTAGGCGAAGCATAGAATGTGACACATTTTTCAAATTTCAAAAATGTTATACCGTCTGAAAGTTATAGTCATTTTTCAATCAGTATATAAATCAACATTTTAGAGGTAACTCAATTAGAAAATAACTAATAATTACTTATCGAATTCAAAATTTGATAGCAATTATATCGATAGAAAGCTGATAATGTCCTTAAGATACCCTTTTCATTTCATCAAATTTGGGTAAAAAAAAGTCGTCAGCTACATGGTCGAAGTCTGGAACTCAGAGAAACAGGGGAAAAACACATTTTTGAGACATTTCAATAGTTGACCATGTAGGTTTGGTGCACAAAGCAATATCGAGACTAATTGAGTACCCAATATTTTTGTGTACCTGAAAATGCTGGCAGAATTTTGATTTTTCACTTTTCCCTCCCCTTTCTCCCTCCCATTTCTCCATCCTTCATATGATTATATATTATATATATTAGATTATATCAAAAACTATATGTTGGATATATATTAGATTATATATTATATATAATATAATATCAATTATATATTAAATATTATATAATATATACATTTTTTTTTATCGAAATATAATATACATTTTACATTAAACATTATTTAATATATACTAATATTAAATGTTACATTCTATATCATATATTATATATTATTTTATATGTATAATATATTAATATGTATTTTACAACTATGTACGAAAGGTTGGAAGATTGTAGAAAAATCATGGATGGCCATTGAAAGAAGCAAAGGAAATCAATCAGCCATTTAAAAAATTCATGAGCGGCCATTGAGGAAGAGAGAGAGTGAGAAGGTGAGAAGGAGAGAGAGAGAGAGAGAGAGAGAGAGAGAGAGAGAGAGAGAGAGAGAGAGAGAGAGAGAGAGAGAGAGAGAGAGAGAGAGAGAAGGGGAAGGAGAGAGTAGGAGAGAGAGAGAAGGGGATGGGGAGAGAGTAGGAGAGAGAGAAGGGGATGGGGAGAGAGTAGTAGAGAGAGAGAATGGGAAGGGGAGAGATTAGGAGAGATAGAGAGAAGGGGAAGGGGAGAGAGTAGGAGAGAGAGAGAGAAGGGGAAGGAAAGACAGTAGGAAAGATAGAGAGAAGGGGAAGGGGAGAGAGTAGGAGAGAGAGAGAGAAGGGGAAAGAAAGAGAGTAGGAGAGAGAGAAGGGGAAGGGGAGAGAGTAGGAGAGAGAGAGAGAGAGAGAGAGAGAGAGAGAGAGAGAGAGAGAGAGAGAGAGAGAGAGAGAGAGAGAGAGAGAGAGAGAGAGAGATGGAGAGAGAGAGAGAGAGAGAGAGAGAGAGAGAGAGAGAGAGAGAGAGAAGGGGAAGGGGAATGGGAGCGAGTAGGAGAGAGAGAAGGGGAAGGAGAGAGAGTAGGAGACAGAGAGAAGGGGAAGGGGAGAGAGTAGGAGAGAGAGAGAAAAGGGGAAGTGGAGAGAGTAGGAGAGAGAGAGAAGGGGATGTATAACCAATTCATTACAATATTAATCAGTAAGGAGCAAGGCAAACTTAAATAATATCACAACAGGCATTAGAAATTCAAATTATAATTAGGATTTTTAAGCAAAGTGAGTAAGGTCTTGGATAGGAACATTACAGATCCACACATTGTTCAGTAGATACCTCCAAGAACCCACATACACAGGAGTAGGTTTGAAGTAGTTCTAAGATTTTTTATCAGTTCAAAAATATTACTTTATTGTACTTTTGATTAACATCCAATGATTGGATGTGAAATTCCCAAATTTGATTATATTACTATTGGTTCTATTTCAAATTCTGGAAAAAATGGATATTTGACATATATTCATAAATTTCAGTCAATACCATTTTGACATTGAGAATATCATCAATAGGAATTGAACTAAAATTGACATAGGTCATAGGAAATAAATGCCCCAGCTATTTTCTGTCTTCTGCATTTTGAGTTTCTTATTACAATCAGGAGAAGAATATTACTCTCCAAATAGTTTTGGATAGTAACATTTGTACTTCCTCTTCAAAAATATTTCTTCCCTCATCTTGCTACCTATTGATACTAACAAAGTGAATCCAGGCATTTCTACCATGTAATGGGAGAAAAATGGTTTCCTAATTGATATGTGTCTAAATAATACATGCAAGAACCTTTTCTTTGATATTGCTCACTAACCCTTTATAACAGAAAATGTTTACAAAAATTGGCATGTACTTGCATAAGGACATTATATATTACATAAACCCTACATAGAAGTAGCTGGAAAGCTGCTCAAAAAGTAGTAACTGATAGCAAGTGGGATAATGCAGATGCTTTAATAAACCACTATCTTCTTTACTCAAGCAACATCTTGTTCATTTGCTCGACTGGGGCATGTTTGGGAATAGACAGTCTCCATTTAAACTCAAGTCTCTAGAAGTAGTTATATTTGTCAGTGGAGGAGATACACCCATTGGATCTACAATAATTTTATGCTCACTAGAATTTCTATTTCTCTTCAATTGGGATACTCTTAAAAAAATTACATCTACCCTTTTACCAATTTGGGAAATCAATGGGTCTATTTGTGGACCTCCAAGGAGCTGGTCACCTAAATGAGAACGTTGAGATGAATCAAGAACTTCTCTATGAAAGAGATCAGTACCTTGAGAAGCTCTCCACTTGTCAGCTAAATTAAAACCTTGGGGCATAGATGGCTGCCCTTTTTTGTAAAATGAGGAGTGAGACTACCTTGCCAAAGGTGGCAATGAACTTACATTTGAGGGATAATGCAAGGCCATTGATGAATAGGCATTTCTAATAGAAATATTTATGGTGCTAGAATTAAGTGCATGACCAAATTCTTTGCCTGCTAATGAACCAATTTGAGGCTTCATTTCACATTTCTCTGTGGATAATTCCACAACACTTGTTACTTTTCTATCTGAATTTTTTGTGTCAGTGTACATGTGCACTAAAGAGATTCTATCACTACTTGAGCTACTAGTAGATGGTGAGTACTCATCATCATCATCATCTGACATAGGCTCACACACATATCTTACTTCTTTCCTTTGTCACTTTCCCCTTCCTAGCTCTTCCTCCTTATTTGTAACTTCTATCATGGGTCCGAGAAGCTCTTCCACTATTTCCTGTTAATATGCAAATATTTTTGTCCATAACAGTGTTTTTTGCATTTATTATGATATTGATCCGATTTGATGTACCTTTTCTATTTGATCCATACTTCCCTTTCATTTCACTTTCTTTGCTCATTTTGCACATCATAGGCTAGGATTTGACAACGGGTATGACCTTGGTATTCTGGCGTTAATGATAAATTTTACCTTTTAGCTATTAATTTTTTGTCATTTTTCTTCTATGATGCTTTTGTATATGAATTATGGATATTATCTGGGAAAATTTTCATTTTTTCCTGTAGGATGCCTTTGTATACAAATTTTGGAGAATCTCTGTTAAAGAGTAGGTAAGGATGGCTAAGCTGAGTGCAACGGAGAGGGAGAGGACTAAATTGAGAGAGAGGAGGCGAAGAGCGATAATGATGAAAATATTTAGGGGTTGCAAAAATATGGAAATTATAATCTTCCTCTGAGAGAAAACATTAATGAAGTTCTTTGTGCCTAAGTAGAGGAAGCTGGATGGATTGTTGAAGTTGACGATACTACATACAGAAATGCAGTATCTATTTTTGGCCTAAATTTTATTTTTCATTTCTTTTAGGTCTTTAAAGGAGGCTGGCTAAATATTTGAATTAAATGTTAGGGAATGTATGAAAATAATATGATTCTGAGCACAAGCATGAGTCCCTAAAGGGGCATAGTTGTGCCTTTTATAGTCACCATAAACCCTAGTTATGCAGAAATGGAGCCTTTGAAGAATAGTTCACTAGAGGTAGAGGGAGAGGGAGAGAGGGAGAGGGAGAGAGAGAGAGGGTTATGAGAGAGAGAGAGAGGAGAGAAGGGAGAGAGGGAAGGTGAGAGAGAGAGAGAGAGGGAGATAGAATGGAGAGAGTAGGAGAGAAGGGAGAGAGAGAGAGAGAGAGAGAGAGAGAGAGAGAGAGAGAGAGAGAGAGAGAGATTCGAGGGGTCATGGGGACTTTCGAGGTATCCTAGTATGCCTTATCATGCGTTAGGACCCCTAGGAAGTCCCCATGACCCCTATTGACACATTGGAATGCTAAAGTGTCTCCTAAGGGGTTGTAGGACCCCTTAGGACACACTTTAGCATTCCAATGTGTCAATAGGGGTCATGGGGACTTCCTAGGGGTCCTAGTATGCCTTATCATGCATTAGGACCCCTAGGAAATCCCCATGACCCCTTTCGACACATTGGAACCCTCAAGTGTGTCCTAAGGGGTCATACAACCCCTTCGAACACACTTGAGCATTCAAATGTGTCAAAAGGGGTCATGAGGACTTCCTAGGGGTCCTAGTACACCTTATCATATGTTAGGAACCCTAGGAAGTCCCCATGACCCATTTTGACACATTAGAACCCTCAAGTGTGTCCTAAGGAGTCCTAAAACTCTTTTAGACACACTTGAGGGTTTCAATGTGTCAAAAGGGGTCATGGGGACTTCCTAAGGGTCCTAGTATGCCTTATCACACGTTACGATGCCTAGGAAGTCCCCATGACCCCTTTTGACATATTTGAATGCTCAAGTATGTCCAAAGTTGTTGTAGGACCCCTTCGGACACACTTGAGTGTTAAAATGTGTCAAAAGGGGTCATGGGGACTTCTTGGGGGTCTTAGTACACCTTATCACGCATTAGGACCCCTAGGAAGTCCCCATGACCCCTATGGAAAAATTGGAACCCTCAAGTGTGTCCTAAGGGGTCCTACAACCCCTTCAGACACACTTGAGTATTCAAATGTGTCAAAAGGGGTCATGGGGACTTCCTAGGGGTCTTAGTACACCTTATCACATGTTAGGACCCCTAGGTAGTCCCCATGAACCTTTCCGACACATTGGAACCCTCAAGTGTGTCCTAAGGGGTCCTACGACCCCTTCAGACACACTTGAACATTCAAATGTGTCAAAAGGGGTCATGAGGAATTCCTAGGGGTCCTAGTATTCTTTATCACGTGTTAGGACCCATAGGAAGTCCCCATGACCCCTTCTGACACATTTGAGCCCTAAAGTGTGTCCTAAGGAGTCCTACAACCCCTTCAGACACACTTGAGCACTCAAATGTGTCAACAGGGGTCATGAGGACTTCCTAGGGGTCTTAGTATTCCTTATCATGCGTCAAGACCCCTAAGAAGTTCCCGTGACCCCTTTCAACACATTGGAACCGTCAATTGTGTCCTAAGGGGTCCTACAACCCCTTCAGACACACTTGAGCTTTCAAATGTGTCAAAATGGGTCATGGGGGCTTCCTAGGGGTTATAATGCATGATAAGATGTACTACAACCCCTAGGAAGTCCTCATGACCCCTTTTGACACATTTGAATGCTCAAGTGTGTCCAAAGAGGTCGTAGGACCCCTTAGGACACACTTGAGAGTTCCAATGTGTTAGAAGAGGTCATGGGGACTTCCTAGGGGTCCTAACACATGATAAGGCATACTAGGACCCCAAGGAAGTCCCCATGACCCCTTTTGACACATTTGAATGCTCAAGTGTGTTCGAAGGTGTCATAGGACCTCTTAGGACACTCTTGAGGGTTCTAATGTGTCCATATGGGTGATGGGGACTTCCTAGGGGTCCTAACATGTGATAATGCATACTAGGACTCCTAGGAAGTCCCCATGACCCCTTTTGACACATTGGAACCCTCAAGTGTGTTTAAAGGGGTTGTAGGACCCTTTAGGATACACTTGAGGGTTCCAATGTGTTGAAAGGGGTCATGGGGACTTCCTAAGTGTCCTAACGCATGATAAAGCATACTAGGACCCCTAGGAAGTCCCCATGACCCCTTTTGACACATTTGAATTCTCAAGTGTGTTTGAAGGGGTCATAGGACCTCTTAGGACACACTCAAGGGTTCCAATGTGTCCATAGGGGTCATGGGGACTTCCTAGGGGTCCTAACGCATGATAAGGTATACTAGGACCCCTCGGAAGTTCCCATGACCCCTTTTGACACATTTGAATACTCAAGTGTGTCTGAAGGGGTTGTAGGACCCCTTAGGACACACATGAGCATTCCAATGTGTCAAAATGGGTCTTGGGGACTTCCTAGGGGTCCTAATGCATGATAAGGCATACTAGGACCCCTAGAAAGTCCCCATGATGCTTTTTAACACATTTGAACCCTCAAGTGTGTCTGTAGGGGTTGTAGGACCCCTTAGGACACACTTGAGGGTTCCAATGTGTTGAAAGGGGTCATGGGGACTTCCTAGGGTTCCTAACGCGTGATAAGGCATACTAGGACCCCTAGGAAGTCATTATGACCCCTTTTGACATATTTGAATGCTCAAGTATGTTTGAAGGGGTCGTACAACTTCTTATGACACACTTGAGAGTTCCAATGTTTCAAAAGGGGTCATGAGGACTTCCTAGGGGTCTTAGTATAGCTTATCACATGTTAGAACCTCTAGGAAGTCCCCATGACCCTTTTTGACACATTGGAACCCTCAAGTGTGTCCTAAGGGGTTTTACAACCCCTTAAGACACACTTGAGGGTCCAATGTGTCAAAAGGGCTCATGAGGACTTCCTAGAGTTCCTAATGAATGATAAGGCATACTAGGACCCCTAGGAAGTCCCCATAACCCCTTTGGACACATTAGAATGCTCAAGTGTGTCCTAAGGGGTCCTACAACCCCTTAATACACATTTGAGCATTCAAATGTGTCAAAAGGGGTCATGTGTACTTCCTAGGGGTTCTAGTATGCCTTATCAGCCATTAGAACCCCTAGGAAGTCCTTATGACCCCTTTTGACACATTAGAATACTCAAGTGTGTCATAAGGGGTCCTACGACCCCTATGGACACACTTGAGCATTTAAATATGTAAAAATAGATCATGGAGACTTTTTAGGGGTCCTAGTATGCCTTATCACATGTTAGGACTCTTAGGAAGTCCTCATGACCCGTATGGACACATTGGAATGCTCAAGTGTTTCTTAAGGGGTGCTATGACCCCTTCGACGCTCATGGGTCGATGCAAAAACTTGTAGCAAGGGTCAGTTGAAAGTAGTGCTGAAGTGTATCTTTCAAACCATCCATCCTGGCATTGAATCATCTACTCCATTGGCTCCGGTTAGCTAGGTAAATGCTAGTGACAACCCTAATCCACCCACGGAGTCACTGGAATGCTCACAACTACGCTCAACCCAAGTGACCCCAAGGTGCACTAAGCACTATTAGGGAGTGATCTTCTAAGTTTCATATCTTAAACCTTGTGAGAGGTATCAAAATTTTTTTAGGGGATACGGGATCATGATTTCGAGGTCTACAATAACCTCTCTTAGTTTTGGATGATTTGACTTCATTTGAATTTTGTAAGGCAATCTTAGTCGATGCCAAAACTTGCAGTGAGTGTCAGTTGAAAGTATCTCTATAGTGTATCTTTCAAACCGTCCATCCTGGTATCAAACCATCTACTACATTGGCTCTAGTTTTTTGGGTAAACACCAGTGACAACCCTGTTCCACCAGTGGAGTCACTAGTATGCTCGTAATCATGCTCGTCCCAAGTGACCCCAAGGTGCAGTAAGAATGATTAGGCAGTGATCTTCCGAGGCTCGTATCTCAAACCTCATGAGATGTATCAAAAAATCATCAAGGGCTACAAGATTTTTATTTCGAGGTCTACAATAACCTCTCTCAGTTTTGGGTGATTTGACTTCGTTTGTATTTAGCAAGGTGATCTCAGTTGATGCCAAAACTTGTAGTGAGGGTTAGTTGAAACTAACTTTGAGGTGTATCTTTCAAGCTATCCATCCTAGCATCAAACCATCTACTCTATCATCTTTGGTTGGCCGGGTAAATGCCAGTGACAACCCCATTCCACCCACAGAGTCACTGGAATGCTTGCAACCACGCTCAATCGAAGTGACCCCAAGGTGCACTAAGCATGATTAGGCAGTGATCTTCCCAGGCTTGTATCTCTGACCTCGTGAGAGGTATCGACAAACCATTAGGGGATATGGGATTTTGATTCTAGGGTCTACAATAACCTCTCTCAATTTTGGGTGATTCGACTTTGTTTAAATTTTTCAAGGTGATCTCAGTCAATGCCAGAACTTGCAATGAGGGTTAGTTGAAAGTAGCTATGTAGTGTATCTTTCAAACCATCCATTCTAGCATCAAACTATCTACTCCATTAGCTCTGGTTGGCCAGGTAAATGCCAATGACAACTCCATTCCACCGATGCAGTCACTGGAATGCTCACGACGATGATTGACCCAAGTGACCCCAAGGTGCACTAAGCATGATTGGGTAGTGATCTTCTGATACTCATATCTTAGACCTCATGAGAGGTATCAACAAACCATCAGAGACTACATGATCATGTTTTTGAGGTCTACAATAACCTCTTTCAGTTTTGGGCGATTTGACTTTTTTTGTATTTGGCAAGGCTATCTCAGTCGATGCCAAAACTTGCAGTGAGGGTTAGTTGAAAGTAGCTCTGCAGTGTATCTTTCAAACCGTCTGTCCTAGCATTGAACTATCTACTCCATTGGCTATGGTTGGCCAGATTAACACCAATGACAACCCCATTACACCCATGGAGTCAATGGAACGCTCACGACCACACTCGACCCAAGTGACCCAAGGTATGTGACTGAGGATAACAAATCCATTACATCTATTAATTTATTACAATTGCATAAATTATCACATCACGGTAATTTATTAGATCTATTATAAAAAAATTCAAACAAATTGACATATAACTTCAACAAGATATAATTTAAATCATAATGATAATCATAGTCAAGATATAACTTCACCATTCAATTCCATAAACATGAATAATAAATATGTATACAAAAGATGATGAAAATATAACATAAAAATGAACATGTTCTATATATAGAAAGTATCAAATGTATCAAAAGTATCTCCATATACAAATATGGTACATGCCATTTCAAAATGTCTACAAAATAAATATTTCAAGGTGTACAATGTGGCATATATGCCATCTCAAAATGTGCCAAGTGACATCTCTAAATGACCACAAAACTAAAACTACATCCTATGTCATAGGGGGATCATCAAAATGTCACCTCTTTGAAGAAGTGTTTGGCTTTGATTGATCCTGCATGAAAAATGAGTTCAAACTCAAGTTAGATTTCTCAATTTATATGATTTGTATATATATATGTGTGTGTGTAATTCATAATTCAAACACTAATTTAATTAAAATTATAACTGAATATAAACATTTGTACCTGGCCTCTCGGTCACCTACCATGATCAGGTGTCCTAACATAAGTCTTTGGTAGTGAAGGGACAATTCCACCATAACCAACTCCAACCTATAAATATATATTTGCAATAATGAGATTAGTAGAGTGGTGCAACATAGAGTAATAAATCTACAAAATAGGATGATAGCATAATAAAATTACAAATTGATTGAACTAAAATTAAAACTTACATCCACTGATCCCTCCTCTGGAATAGTGGGTTGGGTCAACAAAGATATGAAAGATTCTCATGGGCCCTCCCTCACACTAGGAGTAACCTATGAGATTAAAAAGATTGTCAATTATATATAAATGTACTTCATCATAACAACCTTGGTTACAAAATACAAATAACAATATGTGAAAGTCTATGTACAATCAGGATATCACTCCAAATTGAGATGCCTATCAGCCTAGGCTCCCGAACCTATGTTGGGACATCATCAAGAGCCACACCCTATACAATAAAGTACAAGTAAAATATTTATTACTACACACAAGTGGCATACATATGCATACATAATTAATCTTAAACAATTAATTACATTTCCTTTGTCGGCACATGAAGAAGGAACCCCCTCATGCCCCCCACTAACATCAGCTGTGTCCTACAAGAGTACAATAAGATGACAATATATTAGTAATTGTATGAATTTTATTGCTCTAATTGATAGAGGTTTAAGCATGTACACTAAATGATATAAAAAAAACTAATGGGTACATAATTTTTAATATACCATATCGGTGTCAAGGCCAAAAGTGTGGAGTCATCCAATTGTCTCAACTCCTCCTCTATCATTGACTGAACATAAATGGAAAAAATATATATACATAAGTGCATGAAATCATTAAAACTAATCTAAATAAATAAATTATTTTTAAATTAAATAAGTCATGTGACAAATTTATTTATAATATTTACTCTTACCGTATCAACAGGAGTCCATGGTTCTACGTACCCCTCCTAAGAACTCTCATGAGATGTAGATGCTTCATGAGGTGTTGCAGCCTCTATAGCTGCATCTCATGTATCCTCCTCATCAATAACATACTGATATGTATCAGCATCGGTAAGCGGTTTAAGGAACATATTCTTACTTATAATGAAAATATGGGGCACACATACATGTGAACTCTGGCTAGATGTTGATGCGCTAGCATCATCCACACTAGGAGGTAATAATGACCTGGCCTGCATGATCAACTAATCACTCAAAAAATGAATGGCCCTAATAATCTATGAGGCAACATCTGCAATGATATTGGGATGCTGCACTGGAGGAGGGGGTGCGACATTAGTGGGGGGGACAAAGGTAGTGGCCTTTTTGCATTGGGAAAATGGCCTAGTCTGAGGAGTTGTTCTACCTACGCCCATGTTGGACATCATGCTAAAATAATTAACATTGTGACCAAGCAAAAACTCAACATATAATTTTTTTATGAAATAAAAAGGGAGCTCCAAATTGTTGTGGGGTGGTTTATCAAAAACCATCCACCAGTGATCCTAAAATTGTGTGTGCATTGCTTGATTTGTGCACCATTTTATTGATAATTTGAGCTTTTTGGGGTCAACTTTTAATCCGGTTTTAGGATTAAAAAAAAGGGAGGCTATATCTTTGTTAGTTATATTAAGGGCTGCAACCCCATCATGGTCAAGCCCGTCATCAAATTAGGCATGCATATAATCATGCCAATGAAGAGCAGCATTATGTTGCTACGTAAGGGTGTCAATGTTTTTAGCAATGGTATTTAGGGTGGCAAGCATAGGAGCTAACGTAGGTATATTGTGATACGTGTTTCTGAAGCCCCGTATAGTGTTCAAGTTCTTCTGTATCAAATTCTCTAAAGATTGAGGGTTTTGAAGTGGTTTTGGATTGTTTTGAGGATCGTTATTTGGTGGGGAGGGTTATTATCTTCATTTTTATTAGCCATGCTTGATTAAATAATAAACAAATATAAATTTCAAATTGATTTCATATATTATTAAAAAAATCAATACAAAACCCTATTTTAACAAAAAAACTACATTTAACATGAAAATGAAAGAAATTAATCAAGATATAGCAAGAATTTACTTACCAGATCAACTGTGGAGTTGAATTTGTTGTTGGCGCAATCAGGTACTCAAAAATATCATGTATATGATACTTGTAGATGTTTTCCAAACCCAAAAATGTGAGGATAAATGACGAAAATGGCTTGTGGGTTTTAATTTATGCCATAGGTTTCAGCTACCCAATAAGGCTTGTGCTCTGGTGTCAGGTTTTCCCAGGTGTACTGACACCTAGGCCTACTAAAAAGTCAACATACATTTTCATGCCCTTTTGGATGACTGAAAAGTGGATTTTTTTTACATTGCCACTTTTTTGCCCCTCATGATCTTGCACATACCCAAAACTACAATGATGGTACAACCTAGGAGGTTCATGAAAAGATTTTTTGTAATGCCCCTCCCATAGTCTGATTTTCTATATGTTATGGTTATTTTATGATGATGAATTATATGTTAGGATATCATTGATGCTTATGGTTTTACTAATCCCATACTTGCATGTGTATGGTCAGCGTGTATGTGTTATATTTTTGTTTGACGTGCTTGATGTGGTTGAGGGACACAGTCATAGTTACTTGCTTGTGAGATCCACATGATTGGCCGATCCCCACCATTACTTATTTATATTAATACATGTATGTACATGCTCATCTTTTATGCAGTTTTGTAGGTATCGGGCATTGACTTCCCTGAATTTCTAGGATGAGCCTGCCTTATCACAAAATATCAATGGTAAGAGAGGGGAGATAACATACAAATCCAAATCCCAACCCAAGCTATTGATTGTCCTAAATATTGGGCAAGTATCTATTTCTACCCATTTGAATTCATCAAGGTGACGTGAATTCATGATCCCTTCCTTGGTGTTTGTTTGATATAGAGTTAGTTGATTTTTAGATTTTGGGAATTAAGTGGATTTTCTTGTGTGGATTATTTGATTTAAATAATTAAATTAAGATTAATCATGAGATTAGAATGATTATATTTTATAAATATGGAAATATTAGAGATAAGGCATATTTTATTATTAAGGGTTAATTAAATACATTTGTTAATTAAAAGATTGAATTAAAACTTTAAATTTGGAATTAAAGGGTTTAATTAATTATTAAATCCAAATATAAAATCAAAGGGCATGGTTGACTTATTTAATATTTAATTTATCAATTTGCATAATTATTTATGTGCTACAGTATTTATTGTTTAGTTAAATAATTATATGCAATTTAAGTTGCACATTTGGTTTAAGTGAAAATTGAATTAGAATTTAAAGTCAAAAGTTGAGTTAGAAATTAAATTAAAAGTGCATTATTTTATTATTAAGTTCTTTTAACCATGCAAGTGATTTGATACAAACTAGGTGGAGATTTGAGTTCTATATTTTAGGGTTTGCATAGTTTAGAAACCCTAGGAAGAATGAGTCTTCTTTATGAGGGGTTTCTGGGTATTATTGGGAATTACATCTAAAAGGTTTTGGAGGAGCTTTCTTGGGAGAATTTGAGAAATTATTGAAAGCTTAGAATTTTGGAGGTTGAATTTGATTATTCTTGTCCTCAAATTAAGACATTGTTTGAGGTAGGGTTTGAAAATTCTTGTAAATCACTCCTTTGGAAAGATTGTATTCTTCGTGTTTGTTAGATTGTTGATGGGTTTTGTATTACCATGTTAGTGAAATTGAGAAGAAAAAGATTTTGGGTTTGATTTGTATGAAAAATTTCTTATTTGTTTAAATATGTGAAACCCTAGGTTCTTCCATGAGAAATTTTACACACAAACAATTAAGAAATATCAAATTATACCAGTTAGGGTTTGATTAGAATTCTTGATAAAATCCTTAAAATTACACCAAATTGAAATCAAAAAATCATTTGGACAAATTAGTATTTGATTTTATCTTATGAGAAAAAGATTGTTTTTAAATATATCTATCAATCCATATACCAATCCTCTAGGTATTTATGACATAAATCATTGTCCATCTTTTGTATTAATAAAATTTAATATATTTGAACCAAACTATTTTTCCCATACTTTATTTATTTGTTTGATTTAATTGGGGTCTCAATGCACATTCCTATGTTATGCGTCATAGTGGGAGATTGGAAAATGCATTTTTAATAAGGTTCTTGCTTTTATCACTTTTATTCTCTGTCCAGAATTGATGCTAGATGTGAAGGTCAAGTCTTGTTGACCCTTGGGTTATGCGCCCTTCTCTTTGGAAAAATCCATGCATTTTGTTAGCCACACCATACATTTTGAGCGGGAGAACTTTTTATTAGTTACTTGTCTTTCCTTCGTGAGCACTACTTTTGGGGGCCAATTTCAATAGTTTACTACCCCAAGGCTAATTCCATTTTATCCCTTGGTCTCTTTTGAATTTCCTGGTTAAAATTTTCATTTTCATTGGAGACTTACTTTGCATTAAAACACATGGATTTGATTTATCCACACAATCCAAAATTGGTCCGTCCTTGTTTTATTAGTTTTCTATTTTTTTCAATGGGCCATGACTTAATGACTTAGTGGTCAATATGGTCGAAGTTTTAATAGTCATATTTAAATAAATTAAATTTTTATTTTTATGCTTTGTCTCTTTATATACAAAAGCTCCCAAAGAAATATGTGTAAACATATTTCTCTTCAATTTATTGATTATTTTATTTTAAAATAATATGACATAAATAAATAATTATACCTATTCAATTTCCATGCGTAAATAAAATTTAATTGGCATTTGTAAATGGATTTAATTAGATATTTATAAATAGAATTGATCTAAGTTTTAATAACAGATTTTTAAATTTTATTTTTACAAATCAGCTTATGTGTTAGTTATCAACTAGAAATCTATAAATGAAATTTAATTAGAATTTATAAATGAAATTTGATTTGTCTTTATTAATGAATTGAATTGAATTGATTTTTTTTACTTTTAAATTGACTTAGTTGTATATTTAAAAATGAAGTTAATTTATCTCTATGTTAATTATAGTTAATCTAATATGTCACATAAATTCTTTTATGATAATTTGGTATGTGGGTTTTGTGGTTTATGGGTAGTGAAGCCCTAGGAAGAAGTTGTCAAACTAGAGGTTTGCAAAGTAACTGTTATCTCATTTGAGTTTTATTGGTGTTCTATTAGAGAGTTATTTTGGGGGTTGTTTATCTATGGTTACATATATATCTTTTTATGTTATGCATTATTATGTTGTATCGATTCGATCTTTTAGATCCAACCTCATTCTACGGAAGCTTATGGTTATCTGAAACTCCTTGAGAGTGTGTTTTATGATATTTCAGTTTGATGACTAGTGTGTTTCCCTGATATCTTTTGTGGACTGGAATTTGATCAGTGTACTTTTATGAGACTTATTTTATGATTGGTGACTTGTGAGCCTAGGAGAGGTTAAATAGATGAATCTTAAGGAAGTGACTTAAAATAGGGGTCCAGGACCCAAAGTGGTCAATACTAGGGTAACCTATCATAAGTTTGTTAACAAGTGATAATATAGTAATTAAAATGTGTAGAATTCATTAAAAAGATAATTTAGATATTATGCCTCACCTATTCCTTGAGCGCTTGTTTAGGCCAAGGATGGGAATTAGATTATCCATAGAGAGTAGGTATGATTAGAATTCCTCATTATCTTAAGAGGGTATTCTAGTTTCTCATGAGTCATATTGAGGGTCTGAGGCCTAGAATGGCCAGTCTAGGGTAACTCAACTCTTGAGGGTCTGGGGTCCAGTGTGTCTAGGCCAAGGTAACTCAAGTAGATGGCCATGTTATGAAAATATCATAGTATGTAGCCTATGTATCCTCCTTATTTTATCTACATTTGCTTCTGCTGGTTGTCTTGGTATTTAAGTATTACTTGGTGGTGTGTCTCTATTATTTTAGTATTATTTGGTGGTTTATATTTTTTTGATATTTTGGCATTTGGTGTTTTGTTACGTGTTGGTATTTTGAAGTTTATTATCTTTATTTACCATTAGTTGGTGGTACCCTTTGAGTTAGAAATCCTTCAGGGCCTTTTCTTAGTTGCTTTTGATTGAGGTTGTTATCCCAGTGGGGATTGTTGTTATGTCATCAACATGGTGGGAGTGGACCTATGGTTCCACAAGGTTAGGTGGTAGTGTTTTCTTTTACCATTTGAGATTCCGATGTTCCTTTAGCGGTGATGGAGGATGCTTGTCGCTGTTACCTTCTTCTTTTTCTTTATTGGAGGCTTGTTCATATTTATCTTATGATGTTTTTAATTATATCTTATATTAGTGCTTCAGAGTTGTAGATATTGTAATATACTTTGTATTTGATTTTGTGACATACCCTACAACTTGTTTGGAGGATGTTGTATCATTATGTATACCTTATGGTATTGGATATACTTGTTATTCACTTGAGATAACTGTAATTATTCTTAATCTAAAATATTTAATTTGTAATATGTAATTCTACATCATGGGACCCTTGAGAATTGTTAACTATAATTGAGTTGTACTTATGCACTTGTTTATATCTTATGTTTGTATTGCTTCCACATTTCTATCATCATTAATTGTAAACACTTAAGAAAAAAATATTATGTAGACTTAGTGACATGTTTTAGGTTAAATTATTTTGGGTTCCCTCGTGGGGCATTACACTTGGTATCAGAGCCTGAGTTTCTATACTGGAACTCTGGGAAGCTGTGTGTCCACTAGATGTCTAAACTATCAAATTTTGAAACAAAAACTTAGACATATAAATCCTTTGTATTTCATACTATTGTTTATGAATCTAGATGTATGAAATTAGACTTTCTTAGATTGGATTTTATATGAGTGATGCATTAACTAGGTTTGCATGAACCTCTCAAGTTATTATTTGATGTAAATACAAATGTGTGCTTTATACAATAGATTACTAGATGTTTTCTATTATGGTTAATGAATAAAAATTTAGATCTAGTTGAATTGTGAAATAATGAATAATTGATCAATGTGATTTTAAGTTTATTCTTAAACCATAATTATATTGCTCTTATAGACTGTATATCATGTCCTTATTTTATGGCTTATTTTTAGATGTTGTTTTATCTTTTATTTTAGTAGATGATTCGTGCTTGAGGGATGCATATCTTTATCTATTTGTAGGCTTTTAGGAGTAAGCCTAATTTTAGGGAAGGTGGATGTAATGCTCCTCCCATAGTCTGATTTTCTATATTATGATTTTTTTAGGATGATGAATTATATGTTAGGATATCATTGATGCTTTTGGTTTTACTAACTCCATACTTGCATGTGTATGGTTGGCGTGTATTTTTTATATTTTCATTTGACGTTCCTGATGTTATTGAGGGATAGAGTCATAGTTTCTTTCTTGTGAGATCCACATGATCGACCAATCCCCACCATTGCTTGTTTATATTTATACATGTATGTACATGCTCATCTTTTATGCAAGTTTGTAGGTATTGGGCATCGACTTCCCTAAATTGCCAGGATGAGTGTGCCTTATCAAAAAATCTCAATGGTAAGAGAGGGAAGATAACATAAAATTCCAAATCCCAACCCAAGCTATTGATTGTCCTAAATATTGGGTAAGTATCTATTTCTACCCATCCAAATTTGTCAAGGGGACATAAATTCGTGATCCCTTGGTGATTGTTTTATATAGAGTTAGTTGATTTTTAGATTCTTGGAGTCAAGTGGATTTTCTTGTGTCAATTATTTGATTTAAATAATTAAATTAGGATTAATCATGAGATTAGAATGATTATATTTTATAAATATGGAAATAGTAAAGATAAGGAATATTTTATTGTTAAGGGTTAATTAAATACATTTGTTAATTAAAAGATTGAATTAAAAGTTTAAATTTTGAATAAAAGGGTTTAATTAATTTTTAAATCCAAATATAAAATCAAAGTGCATGGTTGAATTATTTAATATGTAATTGATAAATTTGCGTAGTTTTTTTATTATGGAAAATAAGTTTTGATGAGGCCCTAAAACCCTTACAGAACTAAAAGCTTAACATAGATAAAGCATTTAAAGTATCAACAACAAAATAGCCACAGGCTAAACAACAGCCCCCCACCAGAAAGCAAGATAAAACTAGGAAAACATAATAGGGAAGTAGAATAAAAAACCAAGAGAGGCCCAAAGCCAGGAGAACAACTTAGGAAAATTATCTGAGAGTCTTGGCAACACGAATCTCCGGGTCTGACACCCTTCTAGCCGCCTCCTTAAGGTCAGAAAGATCTTTATTAGGTTCTTGTGTGTTCTTTTTCATTGTGCTGGATCTGGTCCTCTTCCTTGGTCCTTCCTTAGGAGACTTATCTTTGCCACTATTTGGAGACTGGTCTTCCTCCTTACTGCCCTTGTGTTCCTCAATTTTGTTTATCAGGACCTTTATGCTGTCGTTAGAAGCTTTAAGAATATTATAGCTTTGCTCAATAATTTTCTACAAGGTGCTCTCCATGCTCTTAACTCTCCTCTTCACTTCCTCCACTCTATTTTCCATATCCTTATCCTCCTTGGTATTCCTATTCTTATTGCTACAATTTTCCCTCTCCAGTTTTCCCACCCTATATTTAAGCTCCTGGATTTCATAATAAGTCCATTTAGTGGTTTTATAGCTGTCAATTACACTATTCTTAGCATTATTAAGCACATCCATCTGAGGGTTCTCCTTAGTGATGTCACTCAAAATGACCAGGGTAGGATCAATAAGCTCCTTCATTTGAATTTTTCCCTCGTTATTCTCCTTAACCAGAGTTTTCATCATCTCTATCTTGAGACCCATCCTCATAGAAACATTATCAAAATTCCCCCAAACCACATTCTTGTCTTTGCTCAAAATCTTGCAAGTGTAATGGCTAGACCCATACTCTTCAAAACCCTGCTCATTCTCATCCCCTCTCCCCTGATTCTCCTCTTCCTCTTCACTATCCTTCCCCTCCTCCTACCTTTTCTCCTTGGGTTCTTCTTCAATATCCTTCCCTCTTTTCAGCCTCCTGAAAGGTTTGTCAGCAAAATCCTCCTCTCTATCGGTAGGCATCTTAACAGTAATGGTTCTCTTTCCACCCTTCCTCTCCTTATTTTCCTCTTCTTTGAAAAAAAGTATCTTCCTCCCCATCAGCACTATCACCCTCTGTATCCATGCCCTCCACCCTCTCATTGTAATCTCTATTAGATGAGATCTCAATGCTCTGTTTAGGGTCGGGAGTCTCCTTTTTCTCCATTTTCTCCATTTTTATTTTCTTTTTCCCCCTTTTTGGTCTATGGGGTAGCATCCTCATTCGTGTATGAATGCATCTCTTGGCTTTCCTCATTATCAAATGGGATATACTCTTCTCCCGACTTGACCTCCTCATCTTTACCCTCCCTGCACACCTTCCTATTCTTAATTTCTTTCCCTATTGTTGTAAATTCATAAATTAACAACAAAAGCCCCTCATGGAAACTAGGGTTACCAATAGGCTTCTCCCTATAGTCATTGATATTATCATTAATAGAAAAATATAGGAAAAAAGGGATAGAGATCTTCACCCTAGACTTGAAATGATTTAGAAGCATGAAGTGGTAAGTGTAGATGTGATTGAATCTCATGTCCAGGGAGATGTACTTGATAATAGCCCTCAACCCAAACCTCCACAACAGCTTGATGGAGCTCGGGAGGTAGTAGGTACTTTTCTTCACTAAAGCCTTCTTTTCCTCCACACCTTTGGCAAATCCCATCACAACCTACCCCAAAATATGCCTATCTCTGTAGAATTTCTTTTGAATAATGGGTATGCCCATCATCATAGAGATAACCTCCTCCATCATCATGAAATCCACCCCATCAATTTTGATAATCCCTTCATTCCAAATCTTAACCATGCTACGAGTAACAAAGGGTTTCCACCCATGAAGCCAGTCTATGAATGTAGTAACTTCACCTTTATTCAAAATGCTCCACACCTTAGAGCGCTGATGCCACTTATTAGCTTCATCCTCTGGTTCCCTCCTATGTCTTTCCCCCACCATTTTTTTGTTCTCTCTACAAACTTTTCTCTTGGTAGCGATATCTTTTGAAGCCTGATTCCAATTGATATGTTTGGTATTCTTGAAACTTCTTATAGCCTCATGAAAGTTATACCCAATAAAAGGCATCAAAGTGTGCTGATGAAAATTACTAAGGTGTTTTGTACTTTGGCTATCATACTTACACATCATTTCTCAGCACATTTCCCACAGAACATAAAATTTCATAATTAACATTTAATGTTTCCCAATCTACTAAGGATCCTCTCCCTTTTTATTAAATCTAAGATTTTGAGAGGAATATTATGTCTGTCCATCCATCTTTTCATTTCATCATTCTTGACTGCCTAGTTGGCCTGCCTGTCAGCCACTTGAGTTGCTTCCCTATACTCATGAGCCACATAAACACTGACAAAGGACTTAAGGATTTGAATGCACTCTTCAATGATATTCACAATTGTCCATGTAGGCTCATTCTTCTCATTAAGATAGTCTATTATATTCTTTGAATCTCCTTCCAACCAAAGTTTTCTGACTCCCATGTCCCGAGCAAGTTTGATGGTTTGATGAGCCGCAATCGCCTCTGCATAGTGATTAGTATGCACCCCCAAAGGAGTAGAAATATCAAAAATTCCTTTGCCATGGTCATTTCTAATGATGCCTCCCACCCCAGCCTTTCTAGGGTTGCCTTTAGCAGCCCCATCAAAGTTTTCTTTACACTAGACTTCAGGCGGGAGAGTCCATCTGCAGTCCTCCCTCCTATTTCTATCAATTTCCTTTGTGCTGAGAAGAGGGTTACAACCTTTATTGATAGTATAGTTCTCTAATAGAGTGTTAAGACTTTTGTGGAAGACAACTTTAGCATTAGTTTCTTTTTCCCTAAAATTTTAGTTATTCTGCTCCTTCCACATCCCCCAACAAAGATGAGGTAGAATCCAATCCCACAAGCACTTATTCACATCCCCAATCACCCCACAGTACCATTGTTCAAAGAGATCCGTAGTGTTATTGGGAGAAACCCAGGTCAACTTGAAGAAAGATAGGAAATAAGACCATATGTCTCTGGTGAAATGGTAGTAAATGAAGATGTGGTCCACACTCTCACTATGATTTTTGTAAAGAATGCATCTATTTGGCATTAGATGGCCCCTCTTGGTAAGGTTTTCCACCATCAAGATACAGTTTTGGAGCATAATCCAAAAAAAAATGTTGATTTTTGGAATAAGGCCAGGATACCAAGCTTTGGCCCAAACATGGATTATTTCAATATTTTTCATGGTTTTGTAACCCGAGGCCACAATGTAGTTTCCATCCTTTGTCTCCCCCAAATAATAGCATCCTTGTTGAGGGATAGAGGGATATTCCTTATCATGTTCATCAACAGCTTAAGCTCCTAGGATAACTCGGTCAGATTCACCCATTCATCATTGACCCAGTAGTCTCTCACTCTACAGACAAATCTTTCCATACATATGATTGCCCATCTATTATACAACTCAATGTTCCATAAGGGCCCTTGTCTTAGCCAGTCATCATGCCATAAATTAATATCTTCCCCATTGACAAGTTTCCATTTCACCTTCTCAATGGCTATGCCTTTAGTCTTTAGAATGCCATTCTAGATGTTGGATCCCCTTGGGTCATAGTCCCTACTGATGAACTATTTGAAGTTAATATTGGCTTCATATTTATCCTTCAAAATATCCCTCCATTCCCCCTTGGAGTTGAAGATCGTCCATATTTGTTTAGTTTGCATGACCCTATTAAATTGCTTTAGATTCCTAATCCCCAGCCCCCCCTACTTTTTGGGTCTACAGATATTCTCCCAGGTCACTAGCAGGTACTTCTTATTACCTTCATGACCAGCCCACAGAAACTTCCTCTGAATGGACTCCAAAGTATCAGCCACTTTGGTAGGTATAGAGATAAGGCTTAAAGTATAAGTAGGAAAATTTTGCAATGTAGATTTGATTAGTAGAACTTTTCCAGCCTGACTCAGGATAATGCCTTTCCAGCCTACCAATTTTATATTAAATCTATCAATGAGATTGTTCCAAAAGAGGTCGGGAGGTTTGGACCCCAGAGGAAGCCCCAAATATGTAGAAGGGAAAGAACCAATACCACAACCCAAAATACTTGCAATTTTCCTCTGTCTACCCTCAAGGGTGTGAACAAAAAAGACTGAGCTCTTGTTCTAGTTAATGAGTTGGCCTATGGCATTGGAGTAAGTAATGAGAATTGTCTTCACGTTTCTGGCTTCTTTCACCAAAGCCTCTCCCCCTAAAATGGTATCATTTACAAATTGTAGATGAGAGAACATCAGGGGACTAGAAGAAGGTTTTAACCTAGTAATTTCTCCTCTGCTCCTTTTGTCATGAATAAGTCTTCCTAGGCATTTCGCTAGAATGATGAAGAGGATCGGTGAAAGAGGGTATCCTTGCCTTAGCCCCCTAGAAGATTTAAAGAAATTAGAGGGAGAACTATTAACCGTCACTGCAAAAGTGGGGGTGGAGATCAGTTGAGATATAATCTTTCTTGTTTTATCATTGAAACCAAAAGCTTCAAGAACTTTATCTAGGAACATCCAGTCCACCTATCATAAGCCTTAGACAGATCAAGTTTTAGCAGGAAGCCTTCCTTTTTTCCTTCATCTAAGGAATGGATAACCTCATGCATGGCTATGATAGAATTGAGGATTTGTCTACTAGGGAAAAATCCCATTTGTTGAGATGCAATAATATCTGAAAGTATTTTGATAATTCTATTAGTTAAAACTTTTGAAAAAATCTTCTAAAAAGAGTTGCAAAGACTAATATGCCTAAAATTTTCAAAAGAATCCACACTTGAGACTTTGGGAACCAAAACCAGAAAAGTAGCATTGACCTCTTTAAGCAAGCTCTTAGCACCAAAAAATTCCTGAACCGCTTTGACAAGGTCATCTTTTATAACTTCCCAATACATCTGGAAGAAAAAATTAGGGAACCCATCTGGACCAGGAGATTTTTCAGTAGGCAGAGAAAAGACAACCTCCTTGATTTCTTCAAATTCTAGAATAGCCACCAGAGACCTATTCTGGCTAGCAGTAATCACACTTCGGATGGCCTTGAGAATATCCACCTAGTCCTCCTCTCCCAAGTTTAGCTCTTTGGTTAAGATAGAGGAAAAATACCTAATTGCTTCCTTAGAAATTTCTTTGTATTCCCCTATAGTATCATCCCCCTTTTTAATAGCACTAATTCTATTGTCAGCCTTGTGTTTCATAGTAGAAAGGTGGAAGAATCTAGAGTTTTTATCCCCTTCCTTTAACCAAACCGATCTAGACCTCTGCCTCCAAAACATTTCCTCTTTTCCCAAAATGTTGTGAAGATTAGCCAGAATAGTCTTTTCAGCATTTAGCCTACTTTTGTCATAACCCATATTCTGAATCTCTTCCTGCACCTCTACAAGATCCACCATAATCCTTTCGTTAGAATGAAAGATGTTCCCAAAGTCCATTTTGTTCCACTTTCTAATCTCCATTTTAATGTTTTTGATTTTTTTAGCCACCTTATACATAGTTGTGCCATCCACATCAATACCCTACTATTCCCTAATTTTGTCAGAAAGACTAGGGTGTGCAGACCACATCTTCTCAAATCTGAAAGGGAAAGCCTTTTTTCTATTGTTAGTTTCTAAGGTGAGAACAATAGGGGAGTGATCCAAACCAAGTCTCGCCATAGAAGAAAGTTTGCAATGATAATGGTTCATCCAATCCAAAGTGATAAGAGCTCTATCCAGCCTAACCTGAATACAATCCATCCTAATTCTCCTATTAGACCAAGTAAATTTTCCACCTCCTAACTTGACATCCATGAGGGCCAGGTCATTGATCAGATCTGCCAGATGTTGTCTGCTTTCTAGGTCCAGTGGGAGCCCACCTAATTTCTTAGTGGCCATAAGGGGGGTATTAAAATATCCCATAATAATTCACTTAGAGTCTCCCAACTTGGTCATCAGATTTCACATTTTATTCCAATAGTGTCTTGTACCATTCTTTGTGTTTGGGGCATAGATATTCATAATGAACCAGCTTTCCTGATCCTTGAGATTTTTGAATTGAATAAGAAAAATGCTACCTTAATAAAAAATGATATCCACTATTAAGTTGTCCTTCCATATCATTAAAAAAACTCCTAAAGCATCCTCAGAATCAGTAGCTGCAGTCTTCATCCCTTTATTGAAAATAATGCTTTCGACCTTCTCCTTCATTTTTGTTTCTTGAATCAAAAAAATTTCTGGCCTATGATCCCTAATCATATTCCTAACAATTTCCTATTTGTGGATTCCATTGAGTCCATGAATGTTCCAAGATATGATCTTCATAATTTTTTTTGGGGGGGGATATGTTTCCTGGATGGTTTTCTGGGTCCCATTGGCTATGTTTCTTCTTGTTTCTTCCTTTTTTATTTGATTCTTGCTCAACCTGCCTGGAGTACTGGATCTACTTCCTGTGTCAGTTTTAGCTCTACTCCTCATAGCAATAGGAGAAACTGGTGATGGGTCCCTACTATTTTTCTTTTTCTTTTCTTTAATAGATATCCAAGGTCCCGCATTGTCATCTTTGCAGCTATCAAAAAGAGCCTCCATTCTAGATATTTGTCCTAGAGTAGAGGCAGATACCATCTCAAGGATTGTTAATTTTCCTTGGAGACACCCACATGCTTCTGCTTAAGTTTGATTCCTGAGAAAGAGAAGGGCCTTGCCCTCCATAGTTCCCCCAATCTCCTGGGTGGTTGGAACGAAGGAGTCCTCTTTGATTTCCTCCACTACGATCTCCCCTTCCTCAGGGAGGATCCTACCTCCTTTGTCCCCCTCCCTAATTGCAATAGCTGGGATAGAAGGGATGGCTTCACCATCTCCCTTTTCTCTATTTCCTTTTTCCATCTGGGCCTTTTTCTTCTCCTTGTCCTCATTTATTTTCTTTCCTTCCAAACACTGGTGATCAAGAAGGTTCCCCATTTTGTCATTGGGTCTCTCCCCTAAAGATTCACCCTTAGGGTTATTTCCATTAGGAGCTTTCTCCTTCCACACCTTCTTGGTTCCCTCAACTTGATTTGATCCTTTTTACTGATTTTGGGTCTCTTTTCTTTTTCCTTGTTTGATTTGAGCCTTGTGAACTTTTTCCTTCTCTATGAAAATAGGGCACATTTTGGCCTTGTGTCCAGCCTTTTTGTAATGGAAGTAGGAAAAGGGCACATTTTCATAGTCTATCTGCTGCACACACCTCCCCAATCTTGATTGGAACTCAATCACTTATGGCATATCCTAAACTTCGATCACCCCTATGCATATTCTGGCATAGGTGAGTCTTTTCTTGGATGCTGTAACTAGATCAATAGATAGAAACTCCCCAAAAGAGCTGGCAATGCCATCAAAAAAATCTTCATGCCAGTATCCAAGGGGAAGTTTTGGAACCCTAATCAAGATTGGGGCTTGGGTCAAGAAATCATTGTTGAGATGCAGGTTAGAGGTCCATTTCTAAAGAATGAGAGTGGATTTCCCCATCAACCAGTTTCCTGCACAGAGAATCTTTGAGTAGTCCTCAGGGAACAAAAACTCAAAAGACATAAACCCTTTGGCTATAGTCATAACCTCAACCTATCCTTTCAGATCCCACTTATTCTTAGCAAAGATTTGAACAAAATCTATGTTTGGCCTAGGACCTATGAAATTTCCAACAAGAGTTGCAACCATACTCATAATATTATGATCAATAAGCTCAGAAGGCACTTCTAAGGCAAAAGTCCCCTTCTCTTTGTTTGATATATCTTTAATTTTAGGGAAAGAGGATTTACCTGATGGTTTGACTCCAAACAAATTAGTCCATTGTCCCAAAGGACCTAGGGCACCTCTAGATGCACTTGGTTTTGGAGCATTACCCTCTTTTTTTACCTGGATTTGGCTACAAGGCTTGTGGGTCCCCATCTTCTGTCGCATCCCCCTTTCCATTGTCCTTGCCGTGGTCTAGGTCCACAGACTGATCATCTTGTCCCTTCTCTACAAGTTTCCCGCTCAATGCCACATTCAAAATTTTTCTTCCCTCCATTCTGCTCCTCTAGTACCCCACTCCTAGTCCAATTTTATAATTGTTATGATTATTTTAGGATGAAAGATTATATGTTAGGAAATCATTGATATTGACCCCATACTTGCATGTGTATGGTTGATGTGTTTGTTTTATATTTTTGTTTGACATGCTTGATGTGATTGTGGAAATCTTATGTTGTTAAATGCTTGATGTGGTTAAGGGACGAAGTCATAGTTACTTTCTTGCGAGATCCACATGATCGTCCGATCCCTGTCATTGTCTATTATATTTATATATGTATGTACATGCAGGTGTTGTATGTAGGTTTGCAAGTACCAGGCATTGACTTTCCTAAATTGTCAGGATGAGCGTGCCCTATCGCAATATCTCAAATGGTAAGAGAGGGGAGATAACACGGGTCCAAATCCTAATCTAAGCCATATTATTGTCCTAAAATAGTGGACAAGATTCTGTTATTCCTACCCTTCCTAAATGCATCCATTTGATGTGAGTTTATAACCCTATCCTTGCATTTGAATGTGGGTCCTTAGGTCCTTGTGATGCTTTCAATTTTGGTGCTTGGTCTGTTTTCTACAATTAGATTATTTAATTTGATTAAATAGTGCAATTTTAATAAATTGGATCTTTGCTATTTTTAGCCATGAGAGATTATTTATTTATTTAACTGCAATTTTAATAAATTGGATCTTTGCTATTTTTAGCCATGAGAGATTATTTATTTATTTATATGAAAATTAATTAAATGCAATTATTGAGTGTGGTTGAAATATTTAATTAATGAGAATTAATTAAATATCTTCACCCTAGAACTATTTAATTTTAAGTTTAACCTATGTTCAATTGAAGTGTATTTGTTAATTTGAGATTAATTGTGCATGTGAAAATTATTTTAGAATTAAATATTTTATTTTAATTGAATGCATTAAAGTTGCACACTTGAAATTGAGTAAATTTTATTAAAGGTATTAGTTAATTTTGGTTAAAGTGATCTCAACAAAAGACAAAGTGAAAATAGACTTGAGTTCAACTAAAATTGAACTGCAAATCAAAGTCTAAATTCATGCAAGCTTTTGGAGAGTTGAGTTTTCAAACCCTACCAGGTGGAAAAATAATTCCTACATGTTGGAAACTTTTGCCATAATTTTGAGAGATAAGTTTTGGAGAGATTTTTGCAAGGATTGGATTTTGAGGACACAGGTGGAGAAAATTTTAGTAGGTAGAATAAATGATTTTTGTGGAGAATTCAATTTTAGAAAGCTTGGAGGTTTTGAGTTTTTATCTTCAGATTTGGTCTTCGTTCAAATATTTCCTTCAGTTTTGAGGTAGGGTTTGGTTTTCCTTATGAGTATGTTATTTTGTGAATTTCAGAAAGATTGTCTTCTTCGTGTTTGGTTGTGTGCCTGTCTATATCTATGCCTATGTATTTCTCTCTCTCTTTCTATTCTGGAGTTGGGATTTATGGAAATCCTTACTGCTGAATAGTTGTGATTTGGAATCACCACTATTTGTGTAAGTGTGTGGGAAAAATGTAAGATTCACTCCTAAATCCAAATTCCCGAAGGATAGATCCAATTTGATCAACCAAGACGTTAATACACAATCAAATCAATCTATGAAGAATATGAAAGAAAGAATAAATCCTATACTTCCCTATAGTTGGACTAACCTTGAATTAGGGTAGATCTGGAAAATGCTAAATTTTGACTTCTATATGAACTTTCTGAAGATTCTGTCACTTGTTTTGGACTGGAAATGCCGAGGTGGACAAAACCCAGAAATCTTTTCTCCAAATTCATATAGGTTGACTTTGACCTTTTAAAAGGTCAAAGACCACATTATTTATTTGAAGTCCGATTCCGATTCTGTTCATAGATTTTGAAAGGTTGCCGAAAAGGGTATCCAAATTTGCTCTTAGATTTGAGATTTTTCACCTATACCTGCAAGAAAATAGGGGTTTTTGGTTGTATGGGGGGTTTGCCTTGGTCAAACCCCAATTTAGGAATTAACCTTGAAATTGAATTGAAATTGTATTATGCATAAACAAAGTAATTGAAACAAATCACCTCGCTTATTTTGAAGTCCTTGTAGAGGATTCGAATCCTCAAATCCACAAGTAAGAATGCTTCAATGAAAGTAGGAAGTCTCCAATCAATGGTATTTTGATCTTCAACACCAATCTTAATTTGATCTTTGCATATGAGAAGGCTTGAATGAATGAAGAAGGATGGATCTTCAAGGGGGCTCTAAGGAGATTGAATCCTTTAATAGCTAACAATGGAACTCCTTGATGGATGAATGCTTGAACACTTGAATGCTTGAAGACTTGCTTGCACTTGAAAGCTTGCTCATGAAATTGCTTGAGTGTGGATGTGATATGAAAATGAGAGAGGAAGGCCTCCTTTTATAGTGATCTAGGGCACACTCCTCTAGCTAGGCCACCTTGAAGAATTAAATCCCAATTAGGTCCTCACTTTGAAAAAATATACCTTGATTAAATACCATTAAAGGATTTACCATTTTGGAGCCTGAAACAGCCAACCTGGAAGCGGAGAAATAACTTTCCCGAAAGCCAAATTAGTGGGAAATGAAAATTTAAAATTCTGGTAGGAAGAGGTTAAGGTCGAGGTCGACCTTGACTTGGTCAGGGTCGAGATCGACCCTGACCTAGTCAAGGTCGAGGTTGACTTTGACCTCAAACCCTAACTTTGTCAAGATTTGCATAAAAGGTTCCCGAAGATGCTAGAAATGCAGAATTTGATGTCAGATCAGGACCCAGTGTCTGGAACAAACAGAAAATCCTCTAAATGATGTGATGAAGGACTAGGAGGTCTCATTTCGGAATCCTACCTAGAAAATGGAGTCATGGAAGAGGAAAAATCAGGAAAGTCCTTAAGACCTTAACCCTACTTTCACCTAGAATGAAGAAATCAAGTGCAGAGAAGAAGTGGAAAGTAGGGAGAAAGCCAAATACATGCAAAGACCCAATCAAGGCGCTTAACATGACCCCAAACCACTTACTCGGAGGGCTAAACACTCTTATCATGGAAGTGCTTCCATTTTAAGACAATACAACTACATGCTTTCAATTATGTTGAATTTTAGAATAAATTTCATTAGAGTTTGAAGTTGTGTAAATCTGGCTAAATTGTGGCAATTGAGTTTTTTTTATTAATTGGCTATTGTCCTAATTTTTCATTAAAGAAATCAATTCAGAATATATATGTGTGACTTTTTTTTTAAAAAGGACTTTTGTTATTTGAATTTATTAATATTATTATTTATTAATTTTTGGATTTAAAAATTAATTAAAAAAATAATAATAATTTTAAAAAAAAATTTAATTATTAAATTTCAGATTTATAATTGTTAAAAAAAACTAATTAATAAATAAATATTAATTGATTTTTTTACATGCGGGTTTTGATATTAATGTTTCTATTTGTTTTTAGAAAATTAATAACATTATTTTATTATTAAATGCATGGTGTTTTGATATGCATAGAGATTTTAGTTAAATACTTATTTAAAAAGTATACATGCATGAGAGTTTATTTAAAATAGATAGTTATGTGTGAGACATTTATATGAATATTTTTGTAGTCAAATTGACTTTAGTCAACAAGATGATTGTTTTAGTCAACTAAAATTTATAATTATATATATTTATTTGCATGGTTATAAGTACATGCAATATAGTTGAACTAGTTATGTTTTATAATTAATTGGATTTCTTTAAGGGAATCATGTTTTCTTGTAAGTGTTTGAAGTTTTTGATTTGAAAGATTTTTGTTAGATGTATTTTATTTATGAATTATTTCTACATCTAATTATTTTGCATGCGGTAATTAGATGTTAATGATTTTTACATGAGTATTGGCTATAAAATATAGGACTAGTTTTGTATAAAAAAATTTAATTTTTTGTTAAGTTTTTATGTGGGTGTTTAGCCATGCAAGTGAGTGTTATGTGAATCTGGTTGTTTGGATTAGTTAAGTGTTTCTTTATGACAACATCATTTTAATTTGAGTCAAATATGGATGTAATTAGTCTATTTTAATTAAATCATGTTTAGTCTTTTATTATCCCTTGTGGTGGTTTTGAGGGGGTTTATTGTCAACCAGTGGGAATGTAGTTCCAGAGGCAGGATTTGGTGTTTTATCTAGCATTTGTTTGCCTTGCATACTCTGTTAAGTTGATTGAGTTGTTCTAACCCTATGTGAGATTATTTTATGGTGATTTATGGTCTTGCATGTTGGAGCTAGTTATTGAGATTTATGAGTTGTGTTAACTCTGAGTTATACTTGATCTTGTGAAACCCTAGGGTAGGTTATCTAAGTGTATAGCGGGAAGTGGCTTGTAATTGGTGCCAGAGCCCAGAAGTGGCTGGCAGGATATCTTATTACAAATAGCTTAATAAGTGATAATTAATGACATTGAGAATTTAAAATGAACCTAATAAGATATTGTGTGCCTCGCCCATGCCTGAGTTCCTGATTGAGTTTTGACTAGGATGGGAGTGAGAAGATGCTTGCCACCTACGTGGACTAGATATGACATAGTTAGTACCTTGTCTACATGAGAGGTTACCGATACCACATAGAGTCACTAGGGCATGGGGGTCTGAAGAGACTACCAGGATAACCTTAGAGTTGGCTCATGTGATGACACTTCCTTTATACATCTTAGGTTCCTACGTGTGTTGGATGCCTCTAGATGAGTATGTTTTACCTTATCCTTTTTGTACCCTTTGAGTTAGAAGCTTTTAGGATCTCTTCCTTAGCTTGTTATGATGTTGTTTGTTATCCAAGTGGGATCTGTTATTTTCTCCTCAGCATGGTGGGAGTGGACCATTTAGGTTCATGAGGTCCCGTGGTAGTGATTCTTTTACCATTTGAGATTCTGACATTCATGTACGAGTGCTGGATGATCCTTGTGGCAGTTGATTCTTCTTGTTCTTCTTTGGTGGAGATGTGATCTTCTTCTTCTTCTTCCTTTCTATGATCTTGTATCATTGTATCAGTTATGCAGAGTTATCATGTCGTACTTCTTTTTAGTTATTGTATTTGCATAACCTGCGACATGTGTAGTGGATGTCATGTAATTAAATCATGTTTAGTCTTTTACTACCCCTTGTGGTGGTTTTGAGGGAGTTTATTGTCAACCAATGGGAATGTAGTTCCAGAGGTGGGATTTGGTGTTTTATCTAGCATTTGTTTGCCTTGCATACTCTGTTAGGTTGATTGAGTTGTTCTAACCCTATGTGGGATTATTTTATTGCAATTTACGGTCTTGCATGTTGGAGCTAGTTATTGAGATTTATGAGTTGTGTTAACTCTGACTTATACTTGATCTTGTGAAACCCTAGTGTAGGTTATCTAAGTGTATAGAGGGAAGTGGCTTATAATTGGTGCTAGAGCCTAGAAGTGGCTGGCAGGATATCCTATTACAAGTAGCTTAATAAGTGATAATTAATAACATTGAGAATTTAAAATGAACCTAATAAGATATTATGTGCCTCGCCCATGCTTGAGTTCCTGATTGAGTTTTGACTAGGATGGGAGTGAGAAGATGCTTTCCACCTATGTGGACAAGATATGACATAGTTAGTACCTTGTCTACATGAAAGGTTATTGATACCACATAGAGTCACTAGGGCATCGGGGTCTAAAGAGACTACCAGGATAACCTTAGAGTTGGCTCATGTGATGACACTTCCTTTATACATCTTGGTTTCCTACGTGTGTTGGATGTCTCTGGATGAGTATGTTTTACCTTGTTGTCCTCTTTGTACCCTTTGAGTTAGAAGCTTTCAGAATCTCTTCCTTAGCTTGTTATGATGTTGTTTGTTATCCGAGTGGGATCTATTATTTTCTCGTCAGCATGGTGGGAGTGGACCATTTAGGTTCATGAGGTCGGGTGGTAGTGATTCTTTTACCATTTGAGATTCTAATGTTCATGTACCAGTGCTAGATGATCCCTGTGGCAGTTGATTCTTCTTGTTGTTCTTTGGTGGAGATGTGATCTTCTTCTTCTTCTTCTTCCTTTCTGTGATCTTCTATCATTGTATTAGTTATGCAGAGTTATCATGTCGTAGTTCTTTTTGATTATTGTATTTGCATACCCTATGACATGTGCAGTGGATGTAGGTTATCATGGTTATCTTATGGTACTAGTTGTATCTATGTTATTTTTTATGTGATGTTGCATTTGTCTTTCATTTTTTTATATGAGTTTGTAATTATGTCTCATCTAAATTAATTAATTTTATATTCACGTCATGTTCATCATGGAATCCTTGAGAGTTGTAACCTATGTGAGTTGTTCATTTCATTATATTGCTTCCGCATTGTAAAACTTTGATGTTGTTGAAGGTTAACACTTTTTTTTAAAAATTATTATGCAAACTTAGTAGCATGTTTAGGGTAAGTTCTCTTGGGTTCCTTGGTGGGGCATTACACTTGGTATCAGAGCATTGAGTTCTACACTAGGAACTCTGGGAAGTTGTGTGCCTATTAGATGTTATTTTTGACTGTCTATTGTGTTGGGTACCCTCTCTAATGCATCTAGGGTGAAGTACCTTTGGATGTCATTAAGCAATTACTCCCTTGAGTGTGGCTACCACTAGTCACCTTGTTATGTGAATATTTTATGATTGATGACTTATTTTGGTTGATTTATGAATTGTTCGTGATGTGTGGGGGTTAGCATTGAAATTTTTGTACTTTCTTATAATTGGATTAGTCACCTAACTTTCTTTTTGTTTTCCATTTTGTGATGCTAGTCACACTTAATTTATTGTTGGAAATTGAGAGCTTTCACGATTTAATGTTGGACTTGTGATTCCTCCACTTGGGTTTTACCTTTTTGAGTTTTGTGGTGGCTACTCCGAATGTTTGTTATTGTTGGCCCTATTTTGTGATAAGTGTTGTTTCTATCATGTTCATTATGGACCCCTGATAATATGTATAAGGGAAGACATCGCAGAGATGGTACTATGTTTGCATGAGTATTGCATTAGCTATGTTTGTATAAACCTTTTTAATTGATTAATTGATGTAAATATGAATGTGTTCTTTATGCAATTGATTGCTAGATGTTTTCTATATTGATGAATGAATAAAGTTTAGATCTTTTTGAATTATTAATGAATGACTGATCAATGTGATTTTTGGTTTGTTCCTAAACTAGAATTACATTGTCCTTAATGACTGTATACCATGTTCTTATTCTATGGCTTGTTTTCAGATGTTGTGTTTTTTTTTAGTAAATACTTTATGCTCCAGGCATATATATCCTCATCTGTTTGTAGGCTTCTAGGAGTAAGCCTAATCTTAGGGGGGGTGGATGTAGTACCCTGCCCCTAGTCCAATTTTATAAATGTTATGATTATTTTAGAATGAAAGATTATATGTTAGAAAATCATTGATATTGACCCCATACTTGCATGTGTATGGTTGATGTGTTTGTTTTATATTTCTGTTTGATGTGTCTGATGTGGTTGAGGGATGGAGTCGTAGTTACTTGCTTACAAGATCCACATGATCGGCCGATCCCCACCATTGTCTGTTAGATATTTATATATGTATGTACATGTGGGTGTTGTATGTAGGTTTGCAGGTACTAGGCATCAACTTTCCTGAATTGTCAAGATGAGTGTGCCCTATCACAATATCTCAAATGGTAAGAGAGGGGAGATAACACGGGTCTAAATCCTAATCTAAGCCATATTATTGTCTTGAAATAGTGGACAAGATTTTGTTATTCCTACCCTTCCTAAATGCATCCAGTTGATGTGAGTTTATAACCCTGTCCTTGCGTTTGAATGTGGGTCCTTAGGTCCTTGTGATGTTTTTGATTTTGGTGCTTGGCGTGTTTTCTATAATTAGATTATTTAATTTGATTAAATAGTGCAATTTTAATAAATTGGATCTTTGCTATTTTTAGCCATGAGAGATTATTTATTTATATGAAAATTAATTAAATGCAATTATTGAGTGTGGTTGAAATATTTAATTAATGAGAATTAATTAAATATCTTCACCCTAGAACTATTTAATTTTAAGTTTAACCTATGTTCAATTGAAATGTATTTGTTAATTTGAGACTAATTGTGCACGTAGAAATTATTTTAGAATTAAATATTTTATTTTAATTGAATGCATTAAAGTTGCACAATTGAAATTGAGTAAATTTTATTAAAGGTATTAGTTAATTTTGGTTAAAGTGTTCTCAACAAAAGGCAAAGTGAAAATAGACTTGAGTTCAACTAAAATTGAACTGCAAATCAAAGTCTACATTCATGCAAGCTTTTGGAGAGTTGAGTTTTCAAACCCTAGTAGGTGGCAAAAGAATTTCTTACATGTTTGGAAATTTTTTCCATAATTTTGAGAGATAGGTTTTGCAGAGATTTTTGGCAAGAATTGGATTTTGAGGACATAGGTGGAGGAACTTTCAGCAGGCAGAATAAATGATTTTTGTGGAGAATTCAATTTTGGAAAGCTTGGAGGTTTTGAGTTTTTATCTTTAGATCTAGTCTTCGTTCGAATATTTCCTTCAGTTTTGAGGTAGGGTTTGATTTTTCTTATGAGTATGATATTTTGTGAATTTCAAAAAGATTGTCTTCTTCGTGTCTGGTTGTGTGCCTGTCTATATCTTTGCCTATGTATTTCCCTCTCTCTTTCTATTCTAGAGTTGGGATTTATGGAAATCCTTACTGCATGCATTCAATTATGTTGAATTTTAGAATAAATTTCATTAGAGTTTGAAGTTGTGTAAATCTAGCTAAATTGTGGTAATTGGGTTTTCTTTATTAATTGGCTATTATCCTAATTTTTCATTAAAAAAATCAATTGAGAATATATATATGTGTGATTTTTTTTTAAAAAAGAATGATTTTTGTTATTTTAATTTATTAATATTATTATTTATTAATTTTTGGATTTAAAAATTAATTTCTAAAAAATAAAAATAAAAATTATTATTTATTAATTTTCAGATTTAAAAATTAATTAATTAATTTTTTATTTTTTTAAATTTAATTATTAAATTTTATATTTATAATTGTTAAAAAAAACTAATTAATAAATAAATATTAATTGATTTTTTTTACATGCGAGTTTTGATATTAATGTTTTTATTTGTTTTTAGAAAATTAATAACATTATTTTATTATTAAATGCATGGTGTTTTGATATGCTTGAAGATTTTAGTTAAATACTTATTTAAAAAGTATACATGCATGAGATTTCATTTAAAATAGATAGTTATGTGTGAGACATTTATATGAATATTTTTGTAGTCAAATGGACTTTAGTCAACAAGATGATTGTTTTAGTCAACTACAATTTATAATTATATATGTTTATTTGCATGGTTATAAATACATGCAATATAGTTGAACTAGTTATGTTTTATAATTAATTAGATTTTTTAAGGGAATCATGTTTTCTTGTAAGTGTTTGAAGTTTTTGATTTGAAAGATTTTTGTTAGACGTATTTTATTTATGAATTATTTCTACATTTAATCTTTTTGCATGGAGTAATTAGATGTTAATGACTTTTGCATGAGTATTGGCTATAAAATATAGGACTAGTTTTGTATAAAAGAAATTAATTTTGTGTTAAGTTTTAATGTGGGTGTTTAGCCATGCAAGTGAGTGTTATGTGAATCTGGTTGTTTGGATTAGTTAAGTGTTTCTTCATGATAACATCATTTTAATTTGAGGCAAATATGGATGTAATTAGTCTATTTTAAATAAATCATGTTTAGTCTTTTATTACCCTTTGTGGTGGTTTTGAGGGGGTTTATTGTCAACTAGTGGGAATGTAGTTTTAGAGGTTGGATTTGGTGTTTTATCTAGCATTTGTTTGCCTTGCATACTTTGTTAGGTTGATTGAGTTGTTCTAACCCTATGTGGGATTATTTTATGGTGATTTATGGTCTTGTATGTTGGAGCTAGTTATTGAGATTTATGAGTTGTGTTAACTCGGAGTCATACTTGATCTTGTGAAACCCTAGGGTAGGTTATCTAAGTGTATAGCGGGAAGTGGCTTGTAATTGGTGCCAGAGCCCAGAAGTGGCTGGCAGGATATCCTATTACAAATAGCTTAATAAGTGATAATTAATGACATTGAGAATTTAAAATGAACCTAATAAGATATTACGTGCCTCGCCCATGCCTAAGTTTCTGATTGAGTTTTGACTAGGATGAGAGTGAGAAGATACTTGCTGCCTATGTGGACTGGATATGACATAGTTAGTACCTTGTCTACATGAGAGGTTATTGATACCACATAGAGTCACTAGGGCGCTGGGGTCTGAAGAGACTACCGAGATAACCTTAGAGTTGGATCATGTGATGACACTTCCTTTATACATCTTAGGTTCCTATGTGTGTTGGGTGCCTCTGGATGAGTATGTTTTACCTTGTTGTCATTTTTGTACCCTTTGAGTTAGAAGCTTTCAAGATCTCTTCCTTAGCTTGTTATGATGTTGTTTGTTATCTGAATGGGATCTTTGGTTTTCTCCTTAGCATGGTGGGAGTGGACCATTTAGGTTCATGAGGTCGGGTGGTAGTGATTCTTTTACCATTTGAGAGTCTGACGTTCATGTACCAATGCTAGATGATCCCTGTGGCAGTTGATTCTTCTTGTTCTTCTTTGGTGGAGATGTGATCTTCTTCTTCTTCTTCCTTTTTGTGATCTTGTATCATTGTATTAGTTCTAGAGAGTTATCATGTCGTACTTCTTTTTAGTTATTGTATTCGCATACCCTGTGACATGTGCAGTAGATTTAGGTTATCATGGTTAAGTTATGGTACTAGTTGTATCTATGTTATCTTTATGTGATGTTGCATTTGTCTTTCATTTGTTTATATGAGTTTGTAACTATGTCTCATCTAAATTAATTAATTTTATATTCACATGATCGTCGTCATGGAATCCTTGAGAGTTGTAACCTATGTGAGTTGTTCATTTGATTGTATTGCTTCCGCATTGTAAAACTTTGATGTTGTTGAAGGTTAACACTTAAAAAAAATTTATTTTGCAAAATTAGTACCATGTTTAGGATAAGTTCTCTTGGGTTCCCTGGTGGGGCATTACAGCTCCCCCCACTCATCTTGCTCAAAAATCCATATAAATTTGCATAGTCATTTATGTGCTAAAGTATTTATTTTTTAATTAAATAATTATAGGAAATTTATGTTGCGCATTTAGTTTAAGTCAAAATTGAATTAGAATTTAAAGTTAAAAGTTGAGTTAGAAATTATAATTAAAAGTGCATTATTTTATTATTAAGTGTTTTTAATCATGCAAGTGATTTGATGTAAACTAGGTGGAGAGTTGAGTTTTGTTTTTGAGGGTTTGCATATTTTAGAAACCCTAGGAGGAATGGGTTTGGGTATTATTGGGAGTTACGTCTATCAGGTTTTGGAGGAGCTCTCTTGGGAGAATTTGAGAAATTATTGAAAGCTTGAAATTTTGGAGCTTGAATTTGATTCTTCTTATCTTTGAATTCAGACTTTGTTTGAGGCAGAGTTTGAAAACTAATGCAAGAGCATCCTAGGTGTAAGAGCAATCTTGCATCACCCAAAAATATTTCTATTTTTATATTCAATAAGGGCTATTTTAGTGCAGAGCTGCTATTTATGGAAAGTTACTATTTTTGGTAATTTTTGCATGTGCTTAGAATGATCTGATTTCTTTCTTGGAGGTTCATTTTGGTCATGTAAGTCTGCCAGTAAAGTTTCATTGCCAGATCAAGTGTATATTGGAAGATAATGAAGATTTTCGGTATTGGCAGCAGGGTACAGAAACTTCGAACTCAGTTTTGAAGGCTTTAGAGGCCCCGGATGAGGTCAAAAATTTGGGTGACGGGCACTTGCATTGGTCAAGCCTGTAGAGCGCTTCGTGGCATTTCCGAAATGGGGTTATAATAGCCGATCGGGTCAACTGGTGATGACTTATGGTCTTCGAAAGTTGGGCCACCTGAAATGGCGAAAAATAATTTTCTTCAAAATTTTTGTTCGGGTTTCAAAGGTTATCTTGAGCCGACTATGATGTAATAAAATGTAAAATAAAATAATTCTAAGTTTGGTCGGCCTTATTGGCTAAAATTCTGGAACCTTCCTAGGCGGTGGATAATTGCCTATATAAGGAAGGCTGTATTATTGACTTAGGCAGTTCAGAATAGTTCTGGGTAGTAGATCTGGGTAATAGTTCGAGGCTTTGTCCAACAGAATATTGTAAGGGAATGCCCATGTGGCTTTTCATATTGTAATTCTGAAGGTTTGTAATTCCACATTTGTGGGGATAATAAGAAGCCAATTTTTTGTTCTTGCATATTGTTGTTGTTTCTCTATATCTATTATGTGTTTGTGGTATTAAGGGGAGCACCCTTCATCAGGTGGTATCAAAGCAGGTTTTCTTAAGTGTGTAAACAAATCACCGACTGTGAGGCAGTTTGCACTAGGACCGTGGTTAGGGTTTCAGCGCGCATCGCGAAAATACCTCCACGAAGAGAACGTGGCGGAAGAGCTGGTGCTGTGACACCTGAGGTTAGAGAGCTGCAGAGACAAGTGTGAGCATTGCAAGAAGAGATTCACAGAGGAATGAATTTTAATGTCAGAGATGAAAGTGAGGATGAAGCTGAAGAAGAATATCAAGAAGGAGAAGTCGAAATTATGAACCAGGAGGAAGAAAGACTTTTTCGGGCCATTTCTAAGATTGGGAAAAGACCTAAGATTGAGGTTCCTACATTTTCTAGAAATCTTAACCTAGAGGAATTGATCGACTGGATCAATGAATGTGAGGAGTATTTTGAGTATGAAGATGTTGAAGATCCTGATAAGGTCAAATTTGCGAAGGCCAGATTGAAAGGTCATGCAAAGATCTAGTGGCAAGAAATTCAATTGGAGAGAAATAGAAGAGGGAAAGATAAAATCACAAGATGGGATTGGATGGTGGAAAAATTGAAGCGACAGTTCATTCCTGTTGATTATGAGCTTGACCTACTGAAGAAAATGCAGAGTTTGAAGCAAGCAGGAAGATCTGTTCAAGAGTATACAGAGGAGTTCTATCGACTTCTCATTAGAACAGGCCATGCCGAAGCTGATAAGGAGAAAGTTGCCCGATACCTTAATGGGTTAAGGCCAAGCATTCAGGAGGAGTTGAATCTGGTTCGAATGAACAGTATTGAGGAGGCATACCAATTTGCCCTAAAAGTAGAGAAAAAGTTGAACAAGAAGTTCGAGAGCAGACAAAATGGAAGAGGTCGCGGTGGACGATCTGGTGGACGGTCATATGGTGGCCGAAATGAAGATCTGAAAAAGAAGGATGAGGCCAGTAGCAGTCAAAATCAGGGAGGAAATAATTCCAATCACTTCCAAGATCAAAATAATAGAGATCAGAGAGGAAGAGGAAGAGGAAAAGGATCTGGAAGAGGTGGCTTCCATGGAACATGTTTTCACTGTGGAGAAGAAGGTCATAAGGCATTTGAATATCCTCAGCGCCAAGGCAGAACAGACAGGAGAAATGAAGGCCAGGACAGAGTTGCACATGTAGATGAAGATACCAGATCATCAAATTCTGAAGATGCTGAAAGAGGAGAAACGTTGATTAACAGAAGAGTCCTGTTGAGTGGTGAGAATGAACTTGAGCAAAGGAGGAGCCTGTTTCACACCAGGTGCAAGTGTGAAGGTAAATGTTGTGATGTGATTATTGATAGTGGAAGCACTGACAATTTGGTGTCAGAAGAGATGGTGACAAAGTTGAAGCTCAAGAGACAGAAACACCCACATCCATATCAGATTGCCTGGGTACAGGATGACCACAAGGTCATGGTCAATGAACAATGCCTGGTGAAGTTCAAGATTGGCGTATACCAAGATGAGGTATTGTGTGATATCATATCTATGGATGCATGTCATATGTTGTTGGGTAGACCATGACAGTTTGACAGATGTGCTATACATGATGGTCGTGCGAATACCTATTCCCTGACAAAGGATGGAGTGCGACATAAGCTAAAACCATTGAAGGAGACTAAAGAAAAGGTACGTGGTAATGCAAGGATAACTTTTGTTGATGGAAGAAATTTCTTAGATGGTATGAGGCATGAGCATGTATGTTTTGCTTTAATTCCAAAAGCTGGTAAAGAGGAAGTAGAAGATGTTCCTGTAGAAGTTGCAGATTTGTTGAATGAGTTTCAGGATATTGTATCCGATAACATGCCTGATGGATTACCACCAGTCAGGAAGATCAGTCATCAGATGGACTTGATCCCAGGAGCGAGTTTGCTGAATAAGGCAGCACACAGAATGACACCTACAGAAAGTGAGGAGTTGAACAGACAAGTACATGAACTGTTACAGAAAGGATTGATCCGTGAGAGTCTGAGTCCCTGTGCTGTACCAGCGGTATTAGCACCAAAGAAGAATGGAGAATGGAAGATGTGTACATATTCTAGGGCAATAAATAAGATCACAATCAAGTATAGGTTTCCATTGCCACGAATGGATGATATTATGGACTGTTTGAGTGGAGCTGTGTATTTCTCAAAGATAGATCTGAAGAGTGGATATCATCAGATTCAGATCAAAGAAGGAGATGAATGGAAGACTGCCTTCAAGACAAAGGAAGGACTATATGAGTGGTTAGTCATACCTTTTGGGCTAACCAATGCACCGAGCACTTTCATGCGGCTCATGAACGAGGTTCTAAAAGAATTTCTAGGTAAGTTTGTCATTGTTTACCTAGATGATATTTTGATCTTTAGTAAGACATTGGATGAGCATATGATGCATATTCGTATGGTATTTGAGAAGTTGAGAGAAGAGAAATTGCTGATTAATTTGAAGAAGTGTAGTTTTGTGAAGAAGGAGTTAGTGTATTTGGGATTTGTAGTTTCAGGAGAAGGTCTAAAAATGGACCCAGAGAAGGTACAGGCTATCCTTGAATGGCCTACTCCAAGGAGTGCTACTGAGGTAAGATCTTTTCATGGTCTAGCTAGCTTTTACAGAAAGTTTATCAGAAATTTTAGCAGTATTTGTGGACCTTTGACTGAAACAATGAGAGGGGATAGAAAAGAGTTTAAGTGGACAAATGGGGTAGAAAAGAGTTTTCAATTGTTGAAACAAAAAGTTACAGAAGAACCTATTTTAGCACTTCCAGATTTTAATAAGGTGTTTCAAGTAGATTGTGATGCTAGTGGTACTGCAATAGGAGCTGTTATGAGCCAAGAAGGTAAACCTGTTGCTTATTTCAGTGAGAAGTTAAATGATGCCAAGAGGAAATATTCTGTTTATGATCAGGAATTTTATGCTATAGTTCAGGCATTAAAGAAGTGGAGACATTATCTACTTCCTAGGGAGTTTGTTTTGTATACTGATCATCAAGCTTTGCAATATTTGAATAGTCAAGGAAAATTGAATCAAAGGCATTTGAAATGGGTTGAGTTTTTGCAGAGTTATACATTTGTTTTGAAACACAGGAGTGGAAAGTCTAATAGGGTTGCAGATGCTCTTAGCAGAAGGCAACTATTGCTGACAGAAATGCAGATTGAAGTGGTTGGGTTCAAGGAACTCAAGAATTTATATCTAGAGGATCCTGATTTTGGTGAAGCTTGGAAAGCTTGTACAGAACCTGTTACTCTAGACAGGATGAAATGGTTGGACTTCATCATCCAGGATGATATGCTATTCAGAGGGAGTCAGTTGTGCATTCCACAAAGTTCTATGAGGGAGAATCTCATCAAGGAGAAGCATAGCGGAGGATTGGCTGGACATTTAACCCTTGGTTTGGTTAGTGAGAATTATTATTGGCCACAGTTGTAGCAAGATATGAAGAAGTTTGTACAGAGTTGCAGAGTATGTCAAATGGCGAAAGGAGTGAAGTAGAATACAGGGTTGTACCAGCCATTGCCTATACCAGAGAAGCCTTTGGAGGATATAAGTATGGACTTTGTTCTTGGTTTACCGAGGACACAGCGGGGACATGATTCAATTTTTGTAGTAGATGACAGATTTTCAAAGATGGCACATTTCATTCCCTGCAAAAAGACTAATGATGCTGTTCATGTAGCAGAATTGTTTTTCAGAGAAGTAGTGAGACTTCATGGTTTGCCAAAGACCATAGTTTCAGATCGGGACACTAAGTTTGTTGGATATTTTTGGCGTACATTGTGGAAGAAGTTGAAGACAGATTTGAAGTTCAGTTCATCACATCATCCATAGACTGATGGACAGACAGAGGTGGTGAATAGGAGTTTGGGAAATTTGCTGAGGTGTTTGGTTGGAGATAAGCCAGCAGGATGGGATTTGATTTTACCACAGGCGAAATTTGCATACAATAATTCTATCAACAGGAGCACTGGTAAATCACCATTCCAGATTGTATATGGAAGTAGTCCAAGAAATGCATCTGAATTGAGGAAGATAGATAAAGGAGAAATAAGTAGTGCTGAAGCTGAGGATTTTGCAGAACACTTGAAGAACATCCATGGAGAGGTGAGGAAGCATATTACCAAGATGAACGCACAGTATAAGGCTAAGGCAGATGAGAAAAGGAGGTATAAGGAATTTCAGGTTGGTGATGAAGTCATGGTTCATTTGCGGAAGGAGCGGTTTCCAGTTGGTACATATAACAAGCTGAAAATGAAGAAGTTTGGACCATGTAGGATACTGAAGAAACATGATTCAGGAAATGCATATGAGGTAGAATTGCCTACTGAGCTAAATATTTCACCAGTGTTTAACATTTCAGATCTGACAGAGTATCATGAAGGAGGTGTTGAAGATGAGATCACAACAGCACAGTGGAGTATTCCAGCAACTCGTTCAGACACTAAGGAGATCGAAGACATACTGGACAGTCGTGTTGGTAGAAGCACGAGGAATAGGACATATGAAGAGTATTTGGTCAAATGGAAAGGATGACCTGTAGAAGATTCATCATGGCTAACAAAGGAGGAGGTTAACCGTCTTGGTTTTCCTCTGCACACCTGAGCCATGACAGGGTCACTTCTCAAATTACCCTGGGTGTCTGATGCAGGAGCATCCTGGGTGTAAGAGCAATCTTGCATCACCCAAAAATATTTTTGTTTTTATATTCAATAAGGGCTATTTTAGTGCAGAGCTGCTATTTATGGAAAGTTACTATTTTTGGTAATTTTTGCATGTGCTCAGAATGATTTGATTTCTTTCTTGGAGGTTCATTTTGGTCATGTAAGTCTGCCAGTAAAGTTTCATTGCCAGATCAAGTGTATATTGGAAGATATTGAAGATTTTCGGTATTGGCAGCAGGGTACAGAAACTTTGAACTCAGTTTTGAAGGCTTTAGAGGCCCCGGATGAGGTCAAAAATTTGGGTTACAAGCGCTTGCACCGGTCAAGCCTGTAGAGCACTTTGTGGCATTTCCGAAATGGGGTTATAATAGCCGATCGGGTCAACTGGTGATGACTTATGGTCTTCGGAAGTTGGGCCACCTGAAATGGCAAAAAATAATTTTCTTCAAAATTTCTATTCGGGTTTCAAAGGTTATCTTGAGCCGACTATGATGTAATAAAATGTAAAATAAAATAATTCTAAGTTTGGTCGGCCTTATTGGCTAAAATTCTGGAACCTTCCCAGGCGGTGGATAATTGCCTATATAAGGAAGGCTGTATTATTGTCTTAGGCAGTTCAGAATAGTTTTGGGTAGTAGATCTGGGTAATAGTTCGAGGCTTTGTCCTACAGAATATTGTAAGGGAATGCCCATGTGGCTTTGCATATTGTAATTCTGAAAGTTTGTAATTCCACATTTGTGGGGATAATAAGAAGCCAATTTTCTGTTCTTGCATATTGTTGTTGTTTCTCTATATCTGTTATGTGTTTGTGGTATTAAGGGGAGCACCCTTCATCAAAAACTCTTGTAAATCACTCCTTTGCAAAGATTGTATTCTTCGTGTTTGTTAGATTGTTGATGGGTTTTGTTTTTCCATGTTAGTGAAATTGAGAAGAAAAACCCTATGGGTTTGATTTGTATGAAAAATTTCTTGTTTGTTTAAATATGTGAAACCCTAGGTTCTTCCTTGAGAAATTTTACACACAAACAATTAATAAATATGAAATTCTACCAGTTAGGGTTTCATTAGAATTCTTGATAAAACCCCTGAAATTATACCAAATTGAAATCAAAAAATCATTTGGATAGATTAGTATTTGATTTTATCTTATGAGAAAAAGATTATTTTTAAATATATATATCAATTCATATCCCAATGCTCTAGGTATTGATGACATAAATAATTGTCCATCTTTTGTATTAATAAAATTCAATATATTTGAGCCAAACCCTTTTTCCCATACTTTATTTATTTGATTGATTTAATTGGGATCTCAACACACATTCCTATGTTAGGTGTCGTAGTGGGAGAAGGAAAATGCAGTTTTAACAAGGTTCTTGTTTTTATCAAGTTTATTCTTCGTCTAGAATTGAAGCTAGATGTGAAGGTCAAGTCTTGTTGACCCTTGGGTTACGTGCCCTTCTCCAAAATTGGTCCCTCCTTATTTTATGAGTTTTCTATTTTATTTAATGGGCCATGACTTAATGACTTAGTGATCAATATGGCTGAAGTTTGAATAGTCATATTTAAATAAATTAAAAACAAAGTTTTTATGCTTTGTCACTTTATATACAAAATCTCCCAAAGAAATACGTGTAAACTTATTTCTCTTCAACTTATTAAATTTTTTATTTAAAACAATATGACACATAAATAATTAGACCTATTCAATTTCCATGTGTAAATAAAATTTAATTTGCATTTGTAAATGGATTTAATTAGATGTTTATAAATAGAATTGATCTAAGTTTTAATAATAGATTTTTAAATTGCATTTTTACAAATCAACTTATTTGTTAGTTATCAACTCGAAATCTATAAATGAAATTTAATTAGAATTTATAAATAAAATTTGATTTGTCTTTATTAATGAATTGAATTGAATTGAATTTTTTTACTTTTAAATCGACTTAGTTGTATATTTAAAAATGAAGTTAATTTATCTCTATGTTAATTAGATTTAATCTAATATGCACTTTTTCTTTTATGATAAGTTGGTATGTGGGTTTTGTTTATGGGTAGTGAAGCCCTAGGAAGAAGTTGTCAAACCAGAGGTTTGGGAAGTAACTGTTATCTCATTTGAGTTTTATTGGTGGTCTATCTAAGAGTTATTTCGGGGGTTGTTTATCTATGGTTACATATATTTCTTTTTATGTTATGCATTATTATGTTGTATCGATTCGATCTTTTAGATTCAACCTTGTTCTACAGAAGCTTATGATTAGGACTAGAATTTGATTAGTGTACTTTTATGATACTTATTTGATGATTGGTGACTTGTGAGCCTAGGAGAGGTTAAATAGGTGCATCTTAAGGGAGTGGCTTATAATAGGGGTCTAGGACCCAAAGTGGTCAGTACCAGGGTAACCTATCGTAAGTTTGTTAACAAGTGATAATATAGTAATTAAAATGTGTAGAATTCATTAAAAAGATAATTTAGAGATGATGCCTCACCTATTCCTTGAGCGCTTGTTTAGGCTAAGGATGGGAATTAGATGATCCATAGAGAGTAGGTATGATTATAATTCCTCATTTTCTTAAGAGGGTATTCTAGTTCTGCATGGGTTGTATTGAGGGCCTGAGGCCCAGAATGACCAGTCCAGGGTAACTCAACACTTGAGGGTCCAAGGTCCAATGTGTCCAGGCCAGGGTAACTCAAGGAGATGGTCATATGATGACACTCCCATAGTATGTAGCCTATGTCTCCTCCTTATTTTATCTACATTTTCCTCTGGTGGTTGTCTTAGTATTTCAGTATTACTTGATGGTGTGTCTCTGTTGTTTTAGTATTATTTGGTGGTTTGTATTTTTTTGATATTTTGGCATTTGGTGTTTTGTTACGTGTTGGTATTTTGATTTTGATTATCTTTATTTACTGTTAGTTGGTGGTACCCTTTGAGTTAGAAATCCTTCAGGACCTTTTCTTAGTTTCTTTTGATTGAGGTTGTTATCCCTGTGGGGTTTGTTGTTATCTCATCAACACGGTGGGAGTGGACCTATGGTTCCACAAGGTTAGGTGGTAGTGTTTTCTTTTACCATTTGAGATTCCAATGTTCCTTTAGTGGTATTGGAGGATGTTTGTCGCTGTTACCTTTTTTTAATTTATTGGAGGCTTGTTTATATTTATCTTATAATGTTTTTAATTATATCTTATACCAGTGCTTCAGAGTTTCAGATATTGTAATATACTTTGTATTTCATTTTTGTGACATACCCTATGACTTGTCTGGAGGATGTTGTATCATTATGTATACCTTATGGTATTGGATATACTTGTTATCAACTTTAGATAACTATAATTATTCTTAATCTAAAATATTTAATTTGTAATATGTAATTCTACATCATGGGACCCTTGAGAATTGTTAATTGAAATTTAGTTGGACTTATGTACTTGTTTATATCTTATGTTTGTATTGCTTCTGCATTTCTATCATCATTGATTGTAAACACTTAAAAAAAAAAAATTATGTAAACTTAGTGACATGTTTTAGGTTAAATTATCTTGGGTTCCCTAGCGGGGCATTACACTTGGTATCAAAGCCTGAGTTTCTACACTGGAACTCTAGGAAGCTGTGTGTCCACTAGATGTCTAAATTGTCAAATTTTGAAACAAAAACTTAGACATATAATTCTTTGTATTTCAGACTATTGTTTATGAATCTAGAGGTATGAAATTAGACTTTCTTAGATTGGATTTTATATGAGTGATGCATTAACTAGGTTTGCATGAACCTCTCAAGTTATTATTTGATGTAAATACAAATGTGTGCTTTATACAATTGATTACTAGATGTTTTCTATTATGGTTAATGAATAAAAATTTAGATCTATTTGAATTGTTAAATAATGAATAATTGATCAATGTGATTTTAAGTTTATTCTTAAACCATAATTATATTGCTCTTATAGACTGTATATCATGTCCTTATTTTATGGCTTCTTTTTAGATGTTGTTTTATCTTTTATTTTAGTAAATGATTCATGCCTGAGGGATGCATATATTTAACTCTTTTAAGGCTTTTAGGAGTAAGCCTAATTTTAGGGGAGGTGGATGTAATGCTCCTCGCATTGTCAGATTTTCTATATTATGATTTTTTTAGGATGATGAATTATATGTTAAGATATCATTGATGCTTATGGTTTTTACTAACTCCATACTTTCATGTGTATGGTTGGCGTGTATGTTTTATATTTTCATTTGACGGTCCTGATGTGGTTGAGGGACGAAGTCGTAGTTACTTCCTTGCGAGATTCACATGATCAAGTGATCCCCACCATTGCTTGTTTATATTTATACATGTATGTACATGCTCATCTTTTATGCAAGTTTGTAGGTACCAGGCATCGACTTACCTGAATTGCTAGGATGAGCATGCCCTATCAAAAAATCTCAATGGTAAGAGAGGGTAGATAACATACAAATCCAAATCCCAACCCAAGCTATTGATTGTCCTAAATATTGGATAAGTATCTATTTCTACCCATCTAAATTCGTCAAGGTGACATGAATTCGCGATCCCTTCCTTGGTGATTGTTTGATATAGAGTTAGTTGATTTTTAGATTCTTGGAGTCAAGTGGATTTTCTTGTGTGGATTATTTGATTTAAATAATTAAATTAAGATTAATCATGAGATTAGAATGATTATATTTTATGAATATGGAAATAGTAAAGATAAGGAATAATTTATTGTTAAGGGTTAATTAAATACATTTGTTAATCAAAAGATTGAATTAAAAGTTTAAATTTTGAATAAAAGTGTTTAATTAATTTTTAAATTCAAATATAAAATTAAAGGGCATGGTTGACTTATTTAATATTTAATTTATAAATTTGCATAGTTATTTATGTGCTAAAGTATTTATTTTTTAATTAAATAATTATATGCAATTTAAGTTGCACATTCAGTTGAAGTGAAAATTAAATTAGAATTTAAGGTTAAAAGTTGAATTAGAAATTGTTAATATGATTTAGAACAACAAAGAGGGGGGGTGAATAAGTTGTTCTCAGGTCCTAATATATAAAATGAACTTAAAATTTTTTCCTTAAAGCAGATCCAATAACCAAAACAAACTCGGTCATCACTGATTCAATAATAGAAACATCTAACAATGCAGTCCGCTACCCAACTATAACTTCACTTGTAAAAAACAAAAATGTTCAAACCAAAACATTCACACAAGTATTAACACCAAGTTTTATTGTGGAAACCCAATTTGGAAAAAACCACTTTGTAACATGCTACTATTATTTTCACTCTTCTGAAGTGAGCTCGGTAAAAAGCCAACTCTATCAAAGGTTACAATACACATTGTCAGGTGTGACCCGGTTAAAGGATTTCAATCATCCTGTTACAAGTGAACCTTGTCATAGGACTTACATACACTCCATTAGAATGCAACCTTTTTCAAAGGATTTAACATATGACTGTTAGGTCAACCTCTGTTAAAAGGATTTTGACTATTACAATGGTTAGAAAGTAGCAGCAATATTTATCTAAATATTATACAACTCACTTTGCAAATATCAAATCTGATTCCATACACTAATGCTAGTTTATTGACTTTGAAAATTTGTCATCTCCATCTTTGATCTGCTCGAAAATTTTCTTCAAGCAACCACCACAATTCTCCTTTAGCCTTTTCTGCTTATTCAGTCAGTAAAACTTTTTTGATCTTCCAACATTCTCTGTTCACCCATGCACTTGCATATCCAGCACTCGCATATCCAAATGCTCAGGTACCTTTTATACTTTCTTCAATTAGGTTAACTCATCTTATGCCGCTCAATCTCATTCATAGATCTTAGGGTTAGGTTAGATTCATTGAATCTACCCGCTTCATGTTCTTCGGCTCCTTTTCTAGAATCATCTCAAATCTCATAAAGATTTATAATAAAATATTTTATAGTGCATTTAATGCTTTCAAACAATCAATAAATAAAGTCAACACATTTTACATAATCTAAGAATTCAACAATGTTGGCTCCAAAATTAAATTCTCTTCAAATATAAAATTGCTGATGCTCGGTCAATACTGTGATCAACTACTCGGTCTTCATGTAGAAAGCTTGGTCATTACTAAAAATATTTCCTTGGCTTACACTGTCTTCCTCAACAATTAACTGTTGTTCAATCGACACCATAATTTTTCTCGGCATACATTGACTCGGTCGACACTAACATTACTCAGCTTAAACATGGTTTTTCCATTCTTTGCTCGGTCAAGCCTACTAGTTTAGTCTTCAGTCTTACTAAGATAAACAATACATTGTCTCATCATTGTGCAACATAGTCAAGTACACTTTGTAGTATCAAGATAACTCAACCTTCCCTTAGGTGCTATTGTTACCAACCTTGCCTAGCCCCTTAGCAACACTCAAATTGATATAGTACTTTTCTAAGTAGCAACAGTCTTACTAGTTAAGGTTTGACATCAATGACAATACAACAATTGTTTCAATTGCAGTTTCCAATATAAATTATAAAATTAAAAGTGCATTATTTTATTATTAAGTGTTTTTAATCATGCAAGTGATTTGATGCAAACTAGATGGAGAGTTGAGTTTTGTTTTTGAGGCTTTGCATATTTTAGAAACCCTAGGAGGAATGGGTTTGGGTATTATTGGGAATTACGTCTATCAGGTTTTGGAGGAGCTCTCTTGGGAGAATTTGAGAAATTATTGAAGATTGAAATTTTGGAGGTTGAATTTGATTCTTCTTATCTTCGAATTCAGACTTTGTTTGAGGTAGGGTTTGAAAACTCTTGTAAATCACTCCTTTGGAAAGATTGTATTCTTTGTGTTTGTTAGATTGTTGATGGGTTTTATTTTTCCATGTTAGTGAAATTGAGAAGAAAAAGCTTATGGGTTTGATTTGTATGAAAAATTTCTTGTTTGTTTAAATATGTGAAACCCTAGGTTCTTCCTTGAGAAATTTTACACACAAACAATTAATAAATATGAAATTCTACCAGTTAGGGTTTCATTAGAATTCTTGATAAAACCCCTAAAATTATACCAAATTGAAATCAAAAAATCATTTACATAGATTAGTATTTGATTTTATCTTATGAGAAAAAAAATAATTTTAAATATATATATATATATATATATATATATATATATATATATATATATATATATATATATATATATATATATATATATATATATAAAATTTCATATCCCAATGCTCTAGGTATTGATGACATAAATAATTGTCCATCTTTTGTATTAATAAAATTCAATATATTTGAACCAAATCCTTTTTCCTATACTTTATTTATTTGTTTGATTTAATTGGGATCGCAACACACATTCCTATGTTAGGCGTCATAGTGGAAGAAGGAAAATCCAGTTTTAACAAGGTTCTTGCTTTTATCACTTTTATTCTGCGTCCAGAATTGACACTAGATGTGAAGGTCAAGTCTTGTTGACCCTTGAGTTACGTTCCCTTCTCTTTGGAAAACTCCATGCACTTTGTTAGCCGCACCATGCATTTTGAGGGGTAGAACTTTTTATTAGTTACTTGTCTTTCCTTTGTGAGCACTACTTTGGGGGGGCCAATTTCAATGTTTTACTAACCGAAGGTTAATTCCATTTTATCCCTTGGTCTCTTTTGAAGTTCCTAGTTCAAATTTTGTTTTTCATTGAAGACTTACTTTGCATTAAAACATGTGGATTTGATTTGTCCACAAAATCCAAAATTGGTCCCTCATTGTTTTACGAGTTTTCTATTTTGTTTAATGGGCCATGACTTAATGAATTAGTGGTCAATATGGCTGAAGTTTGAATAGTCATATTTAAATAAATTAAAAACAAAGTTTTTATGCTTTGTTTCTTTATATACAAAATCTCCCAAAGAAATACATGTAAACGTATTTCTCTTCAACTTATTAATTTTTAATTTAAAACAATATGACACATAAATAATTAGACCTATTCAATTTCCATGTGTAAATAAAATTTCATTGGCATTTGTAAATGGATTTAATTAGATATTTATAAATAGAATTGATCTAAGTTTTAATAATAGATTTTTAAACTGTATTTTTACAAATCAACTTATTTGTTAGTTATCAACTAGAAATCTATAAATGAAATTTAATTAGAATTTATAAATAAAATTTGATTTGTCTTTATTAATGAATTGAATTGAATTAATTTTTTTAACTTTTAAATCGACATAGTTGTATATTTAAAAATAAAGTTAATTTATCTCTATGTTAATTATATTTAATCTAATATGTCATGTAAATTATTTTATGATAAGTTGGTATGTGGGTTTTGTGGTTTATGGGTAGTGAAGCCCTAGGAAGAAGTTGTCAAACTAGAGGTTCAGGAAGTAACTGTTATCTCATTTGAGTTTTATTGGTGGTCTATCTAAGAGTTATTTCGGGGGTTGTTTATCTATGGTTACATATATTTCTTTTTATGTTATGCATTATTATGTTGTATCGATTCGATCTTTTAGATTCAACCTTGTTCTATAGAAGCTTATGATTAGGTGAAACTCCTTGAGAGTGTGTTTTATGATATTTTGGTTTGAGGACTACTTTGTGTCCCTGATATCTTTTGTGGGCTAGAATTTGATCAGTGTACTTTTATGAGACTTATTTGATGATTGGTGACTTGTGAGCCTAAGAGAGGTTAAATAGGTGAATCTTAAGGGAGTGGCTTACAATAGGGGTTCAGGACCCAAAGTGGTTAGTACTAGGGTAACCTATCATAAGTTTGTTAACAAGTGATAATATAGTAATTAAAATGTGTAGAATTCATTAAAAAGATAATTTAGAGATTATGCCTCGCCTATTCCTTGAGCGCTTGTTTAGGCTAAGGATTAGAATTAGATGATCCATAGAGAGTAGGTATGATTAAAATTCCTCATTATCTTAAGAGGGAATTCTAGTTTTGCATGGGTTGTATTGAGGGTCTGAGGCCCAGAATGGCTAGTCTAGGGTAACTCAACGCTTGAGGGTCCGGGGTCCAGTGTGTCTAGTCCATGGTAACTCAAGTAGATGGCCATGTGATGAAAATCCCATAGTAAGTAGCCTACGTCTCCTCCTTATTTTATCTACATTTGCCTCTGGTGGTTGTCTTGGTATTTCAGTATTACTTAGTGGTGTGTCTCTGTTATTTTAGTATTATTTGGTTGGTTGTATTTTTTTGATATTTTGGCATTTGGTGTTTTGTTACGTGTTGGTATTTTGATGTTTATTATCTTTATTTACCATTAGTTGGTGGTACCCTTTGAGTTAGAAATCCTTCAGGACCTTTTCTTAGTTGCTTTTGATTGAGGTTGTTATCCTTGTGGGGTTTTTTGTTATCTCATCAACACGGTGGGACTGGACCTATGGTTCCACAAGGTTAGGTGGTAGTGTTTTCTTTTACCATTTGAGATTCCAATGTTCCTTTAGCGGTGCTGGAGGATGCTTGTTGTTGTTACCTTCTTCTTTTTCTTTATTGGAGGCTTGTTCATATTTATCTTATGATGTTTCTAATTATATCTTATACCATTGCTTTAGAGTTGCAGATATTATAATATAATTTGTATTTGATTTTTGTGACATACCCTACAATTTGTCTGGAGGATGTTGTGTCATTATGTATACCTTATGGTATTGGATATACTTGTTATTCACTTGAGATAACTATAATTATCCTTAATCTAAAATATTTAATTTGTAATATGTAATTCTACATCATGGGACCCTTAAGAATTGTTAACTATAATTGAGTTGTACTTATGTACTTGTTTATATCTTATGTTTGTATTGCTTCCACATTTCTATCATCATTGATTGTAAACACTTCAAAAAAAAATATTATGTAAACTTAGTGACATGTTTTAGGTTAAATTATCCTGTGTTCCCTAGCGGGGCATTACACTTGGTATCAGAGCCTGAGTTTCTACACTGGAACTCTAGGAAGCTATGTGTCCACTACATGTCTATATTGTCAAATTTTGAAACAAAAACTTATACAAATAAATCCTTTGTATTTCAGACTATTTTTTATGAATCTAGAGGTATGAAATTAGACTTTCTTAGATTGGATTTTATATGAGTGATGCATTAACTAGGTTTGCATGAACCTCTCAAGTTATTATTTGATGTAAATACAAATGTGTGCTTTATACAATTGATTACTAGATGTTTTCTATTATGGTTAATGAATAAAAATTTAGATCTATTTGAATTGTTAAATAATGAATAATTGATCAATGTGATTTTCAGTTTGTTCTTAAACCAGAATTATATTGCTCTTATAGACTGTATATCATGTCCTTATATTATGGCTTATTTTTAGATGTTGTTTTATGTTTTATTTTAGTAAATGATTCGTGCTTGAGGGATGCATATCTTTATCTGTTTGTAGGCTTTTAGGAGTAAGCCTAATTTTAGGGGAGGTGGATGTAATGCTCCTCCCATAGTGAAATTTTCTATATTATGATTCTTTTAGGATGATGAATTATATGTTAGGATATCATTGATGCTTATGGTTTTTACTAACTCCATACTTTCATGTGTATGTTTGGCGTGTATGTTTTATATTTTCATTTGACGTTCCTGATGTGGTTGAGGGACAAGTTGTAGTTACTTGCTTGCGAGATCCACATGATCGAACGATCCCCACCATTACTTATTTATATTTATACATGTATGTACATGCTCATCTTTTATGCAAGTTTGCAGGTACCAGGTATCGACTTCCCTGAATTGCTAGAATGAGCATGCTTTGTCAAAAAACCTCAATGGTAAGAGAGGGAAGATAACATACAAATCTAAATCCAAACCCAAGCTATTGATTGTCCTAAATATTGGGTAAGTATTTGTTTCTACCTTTCCAAAATCATCAAGGTGACATGAATTTGTGATCCCTTCCTTGGTGATATTTTGATATAGAGTTAGTTGATTTTCAGATTCTTGGAGTCAAGTGGATTTTCTTGTGTGGATTATTTGATTTAAATAATTAAATTAAAATTAATCGTTAGATTAGAATGATTATATTTTATAAATATAGAAATAGTAAAGACACTAGTACAAAAACAATAATATATGACCAAATAAACTACCAAAAAATTGTAGATAAATGACCAAATTTGGTCACGTGACTAGTGGTAGTTTATTGCCGGTCATTTATCTCATGACCAAATTAATGACTAAATTATTTTAGTAATTTATTTGGTCATTTATTTGGTCATATATTTAGTCATTTATTTGGTCATTTGGTAGTTTATTTGGTCATTTATTTGGTCATTTATTTGGTTGTTTATTTGGTCATTTATTTAGTCATATATTTGGTCATGAATTTAATCATATATTTAATCATTAATTTAGTCATATTAGGGCACGATGGAATTGAACCATCATCCTCCTACTCGTAAAGTAGGTGCTCTTCCATTGAGCTAGTACCCTTTAAAGAATAATCATACCATATATACTAGTACTTTCAACTAAACATGATTTCAAGTTTTTTCATCTATAGTTCAAGGGCAGCAAAGCTTTAAGGGGAGGATGACTAGTGATACTTTAAACTCAATGGTGAAGTTATTCAATGTGCAATATAAGAATGAAGTGAATGACACCATTGGAAAATACATTACATGTGGCTTGTTCCCCTTATTATAATGACAAGCATATATCTTTAGGGGAAACCAACCACATTAAATAGAGATAAAGTATGTACCAATGATCATACCTTCTACATTTTCACTCCTAATTAATCCATCAAAAGCTTTACTACTTTAGAAGTCCACACTACTGATCATACCTTCTATATTCTTGCAGCTACAACCATATAAGCAATCCTCCATCAAGGTAAGTCGAGCGGAAAACCTAAAGCCCTAATTCTATAGACCAGGGCAAGATACAATAATTCTACAAATTATTCTCATATCCAACCTTATCCATATTAGTCTTGAAAAATAGTTGTATAATAATTGTCATATCCAATTGTATCCATATTAGAGGATCATGAAAAATAGTTGTAACATGCGCACATGCACGCATGCACAACTGTACACAAGGAACATGCATGCACACACACACAACCATACCGTAGGAACATGCACATGCACATGTACATACCCATACCCAAGGAAAACAATTACAGTGCCTGCATACCCAAACCTTGAACCTGTACTGGTTCCTACCAATTCTCGCAGCTTAGATTTTACTACACAGTAGGGCAATGGTCACCCCTGAAAAGGCAACCACTCTTCAGAAAGAACATGCACAGGTAGCTTGGACTGATATGTTCCTAATTGACACAAAACAACTAAGTTCTAAGGGTGAATAAAAAGAAAATAACATTGGTGAGTAGCTATAATGGCACTGAAGTAGTTGAACTGTTTTATTTTTTTCAGTTCCCTATTTCTTAGCTAGTCAAATTAGGCAAGCCTGATGTTTATAGATTTTTATGGTCATTGACTGTATATAACTAGCCATTAGTGGCCTTAATGTCTTCCTGATAGTGTCTCCTATTTAGTTTTTAGTTTTAATGCTTGTGTACTCTAAACTTCTCAATGATTTGTTAAATACATAATTGTGTATGAGTTTTTGTCAAACCACCCTAATAAAATCCCACTATTCTATCTAAATAAAAAGGTGTGCACCTCCAAGTTGTAGGAAAAAAAGATCCAGAAATGATATTTGCCTCCTACATATAAAGAGGAAGATGGTCTCATTCCCAATTAAAATTGAGAAATTATATAACTCATCAGTTATCACCCAGCTGGTTTTGTATCTAGCTTTTAAAACATGACAGTTATATACTAAAACAATCCCCGATGGTGTTAATAAAAGTACACACAAAGAAAGTCACACTTATCCCCAAAGTAGAGATGGCAATGACACGTACCTCAACGGAATCACCAACAGTAGTTATCATATCAAATGTGATTTCTTCAAATGTGTCATCCAAAAAATAGATGATTGTTGTTAGTTTTTTGTCAGTCAATAGAGCTTCTATCTCTTCATGTGTAGGTATATTTTGTCTTGGCCCAGCCTTGACAAACCGCTTCAAAGCATTCCACATATTCATAGCTAGGGCATGGACTTTGGGATCAGTACTAGGAGCAGTGGCAACATCGTGGACATATTCAAACAAGTATGCTGCAATATCTTTTCCAGGGGGCATTGTAGAAGCACATAAGTACATAAGTTCCCATACCTTTAACAAATAAATCCTCCAATAAAATTACAAACAAAAATAAGTTTACTTGAATAGCTTTAGAAAATATTAAATCACATTCAACTTTCAAGTTGTTCTCATAATAAACTTTTCTACTTCAAAAATAATATGAAACAAAATTAAAATCAGCCTACATTGAGAAAGATACATTTCTACTTGATTTGGATATGGTACATATAATCAACTAGAACAACTATTTATAACTTTGACTTATTGAGTCTAATAAAACAATAATGTCTCAAATTAGTCTCTTATGTTCACAATAAAAAAAGCACTCAAAGCAAATCCCTTTCTTATGACAAAGCCATGCACGGAGAGTGTAATCATAAATCCTTAATAATAATATTTTTTAATTTTTCTCCTTTGACAAACACTGAGAGCCATTATCAATAGTTATTGTAAATAGATTAGAGCTAAAATGAAAAGATCTTATTAATCCCTGAACTATATTGTGTAATGCATTTAATATTGGAAACTCATTAATACATTTATTTATAATTATCAACATGGCCAATGAAGAAAATTGTCTGACATCATTTATAGATGCATAAAACTATAGTTCACAGAGAATCAAACTTGGAGAGTATTCGGCAAGCCCAAAATTTTGACTCGGCAACTTAGAAAGTACTAGAAATTATAATTTCTAAAAGAAACTTTTTTTTTTTTGCAAAATTCAATCACAAAATGTATTAAATTAAAAATTGGCATGTTGAAAGACAAGATGAATGGTTTTATAGCAAAAAAAACATTTGAAAAATGCATCTTAACCAGTGTTTTACCCATGTCGGCATTTTTAATCGTATTGTTCTTGTGTTTCACAAGTTAAACTTGTAAAAATCATCCAACAAAAAGAACAAAGTGTACTCAGCAACTTTGAGAGTACTCATATAGTTTGCAAACTATGCATAAAACATTGCAATTTCTAAATTTGAAAACAATATTAACAAGTTTTCTAATTACTCAAAAGACAAAATAGAACTAATTTGAAAAGCCCTTAACTAGAATCCAGATTTAGGAGCATTAAGTGACAACATAATAAAAGAAATGGAATGCATACAAGATTTTTGAGAATTCAAGTAGCATCACAATAACAGAAATGGAAAGCATACCACTATGAAACACACATGCACATACACACATGAAAAAAAAATACTAATCCAAAAATGTATATAATTTGTACTTAATGGTATGTTTCTAAATAGTGGCATACTTTGATGCTTGAGAAAGGTTTGGGATGGTAGGCAACTCCTTCGAACATTCTTTAAAAAAGGAGATATCGTTCTAGGTTTGATTCTAGTCACTGTTGGCCTCATAAATCATAAATGCAATTGTATAACAAAAACATGGAATCAAAAGTTGAGTATGATTGCACATTTATATTCTTTTTCAAAAAGTTGTACAATTTCCAAAAAAGTGGCACCTTACTTGGAGTTTATAGGCGAAGTTATGGCTTATAAAAAAATCAGATAAAAGAAAGCTGATGAATTAGCAACTTCATCAAGGAAGCAGAAAACACACCTTCAATGATCAATAAAAAGCAGTAAAAATGTCATCCACCAAATGTGGCAAAAATGCCATTTGCCAATTAGCTGAAAGTGGTAACCTCATTCTGCATTATCAAGAATGTGGAGGTCAAAAGTTACTTACAGTTGTGCACTATGTGAGAAGGATTTTAGCATCATATTTGGTCACCAAGAGTCATGTTGGTGCTCTCAAAAATTTTCTCAAATTTGGAGTGACCAATTGAAAATTTCTCTATATGGCAAAATGGGTACTTTTAAAATTTTTGTGAAAAGGCCTAATTGGTGTGCTTGTAAAAGACACCCTGATGATTTTCATGAGATGCAACTTGAAAATTAGGTTCAACACCTTTCATTTGACATATATAGTGGGTTTCAAATCCTAAGTTTCAAATCTGACATGTTTAGGGAGTAGCCATTTTGAGGTGTTCTCTCAAATCTACATTTTCATTTAAAGTGCCAAATTGTTGTACTAGGCCTAGTTTATATTTGAATATCTTTTGCCCTGTTGAGTCTCATAGCCCGCCACTTTGAAAATGTGTTAAATTTAAATCAAAGAGCTTATGTTTCAAAGCTCAAGCCATTTTGAATCCGTCTGATAAGTTTTTGGATCTCCCAAAGTTGGTCTTCAAGAAATATCTCGTTTCTTTATTCTGTCCAGTAATCTGAGTGGCCTTGTTTGACTAATTATAAATTTTGACCATTTGACCCAATTGAGAAAAAAAAAATTCACTGTACGCCAGTGGTCAAGTACTTCCTATGTTTCAATTTTTAGGTCACGAAGAGTTCATTTGGTCAGTTTGCTAAGCCCATTTTGTTTGTAGTTTCTAACAATTTGATGAAGGACAGTTGCATACTTTAGTCGGAGGCCCTGTTCAGGTGATTGTATCTTTTTCCCAGAGATTGATTGTAATGTGCCAATTATTGCATCATGTTGTAGACATGGGAATGAGTCATCATGCTAATTTTTAGCTCCCCATGTGCCCGTTTAGTCACTTTGTCAGAGCCATTCTATTTGTAGATTGTCAATATTATCTGAGTGTGCATTGTTCAAATTTTCAGTCATATTTTTTATCATAACTCAAAAAATACGAACTGGGTCGGGCTGAATTTTACATATGTTTGAGACGACTATGTGTGCATTTTACAACAAAAAATTTAGAAAAATTTAGTTTGAAAATCAAAAGTTATGGTCCTCTGAGTACTGGCAGCCATAAAAAAATCTACAATGCTTTATAAAATTTAGTCCCACATTGCTCCCAATTTCAAAATTTGAAATGTTTATATGGAATGCTCCAAACATATGAAATAAATCAAAGTGATGGAAGATATGCTTTCCCAGACTTGTGCGGCCGCCTCGATTTCCATGCCAATGGGCCCAGAAGAAATTTTGCAGAAAGGGACACATGTCACTTAGTCTCCAAGTCTCACAAAGGAAAGAACTCATTTAGAGACTTGGAGACTAGTCTCCAAGTCTCTAGATGAGCTAGTTTCCAAATCTCCAAATGAGTTAGTCTCCAAATCTCCAAATGAAGAAGTCTCCAAGTCTCCAAATGATCTAGAGACTTGGAGACTAGTCTCCAAATCTCCAGATGCGGATTCACAGATCTAGAGACTAAAGGTAGTCTCCAAATCTTATAAAGAAACATAAAGAGAGGAAATCATTATGAGACTTGGAGACTAGTCTCCTAATTTTCAGATGCAGATTTAGAGATCTAGAGACTAAAGGCAGTCTCCAAATCTCATAAAGAAATATGAAAAGAGGAAATGATTATGAGACTTGGAGACTAGTCTCCAAATCTCCAGATGGCTATTCAGAGATCTAGCGACTAAAGACAGTCTCCAAATCTCATAAAGAAACATAAAGAGAGGAAATAATTATGAGACTTGGAGACTAGTCTCCAAATCTCCAAATGGCTATTCAGAGATCTAGAGACTAAAGGGATTCCTCCAAGTCTGTAAAAGAAACCACGGTCAAGGAAATAATTCAGAGACTTAGAGATTCATGTAGTCTCCAGATCTCTAGATGGACTAAGGTTAAAGGTGAGTTTGTCCGAGCATCCAATGAATTGGTGACAAGTGGCAAGTTCTGGTGGCATGTTCAAATTTTAAAGTTATAAAAGATTTCAATGACAGAGCTGTTCATGGGAAAATACCTAGAAAATCCATTTTTTGTCCAAATATGGTAGTATAATATATTTTCAAAAATGCCAGAAGATAACAGATGCAATGATGGTAGTTAGAATCAGATTAGATCAAGTTGCTTAGAGTAGTAAAGACTTTAAATCCGCGACCAGATTTTGGAGAGATTTTTCTTCTTCCAAAATTGTTTGATTTTGCAAATCTGGCAGAGGAATGAATCAAAATTGCATGGTGAATAGGAAAAGAGGGTACAAAGGACTAAATCACATTTCAAGGAAGAGCAAAGGACAAATTAATCAAATTTCTAATAGATGAGAAAATTTTATGCAAAAAGGACAGATGTTTTCAGATTTTGGAGGTGCTTGAGAAGATCAGATTTTCAGAGAAAAGAGAAGGCTATGAGATTAGATTGTAGAATGGACAAGTGTTGGTCATGTACAGATTTTAGGGTTTCTTCTTCTTCTTTTTATTCTCTTCTCTTCTTAGTTGTAAGGGTTCTTGGTTCCTGTTCTTTTTGTGTTCCAGTTCTTGTGGTTGCTCTATTGTGAGAAGACCCCTAAATGGTGAATATTTAATATCTTGTTGTAGAGCAAATTTTCCAGTCCTGTGTCTAAATTCTAGAAATTTCAAGCTTTGTATGTATTGAGACAGACTCATTTTCAATAAGATACAGTGCAATTTCTATCCTACATGGTTATTGTCTCTTGACTTTGTGTTCTATTCTTGTATGTTTCATTTGTAAGGCATTTAAAACATACTAGTTTTAAGGCAACTAATCTAATTGCCTGTGAGTTTCTTTCAAGGAAAGGATTAAATCCTCATATGCAATTTTAGAGAGTAGACATATGTGTTAGGATTTTTATGATAGCAACATAGGATTGACATCATAGTTTGTAAGGCATCCTATCCAAATTGCATGTAGTTTGTAAGGCATTCTACTGTATTTCCTTGAGATCTTCCTATGGATTTATCTTTAGACTCTTCTGCCCAATGGAATAGGCACTGGTTGGCTGTTTGTGATATAGTTATCTTTAAGTCATCAAACACAAAATAATCATTACCATTTCATTTCTATTTTAAGTTTTATGCATATTGCGAAAGGACTGTATCTAGGTGATATAGTTCAGTTTGTTGATTCTTTGAAGAGTGAATCAGAGGTTAACCTTCCTTGAGTTGTACTCACAAAAAGAAGAAAGATTCACATCCTTATCCCATTGTTCATGCTCTTACATTTGTAATTTCCCTTGTCATATTTTGTAACAGGTTGTTCTCAACTATTTACAGAATCATCTTTCTTTGAAGTAGATTTGAGTAATACAATAGCATGATAGTGAAGACCAAATCCACTAATAAAAAGCTTATTTGAAATATAGTAAACTATTCATAGGCAATAACCACCTGAGTCCTATGGAGCTTGAAGCAGAAAGAGGATCTTATCCAATCCTCATCAATTCGGCTTTTCTTGCAAACTTGGAGCCCCTTTTAATTGAGAATCAAGCCCATAATTTGCCAAGTTTGACCCTACAAGAAAAATCCCTAACAAGTCATCCCATTCTCTAGGGTCTTCATCCACTGAGAAAAGAGGTTCTTGGGCTATATCCATTGGAATATGTTGTTCAATTTCTCCATACAAATCCAATTGGATAAGAGGTTCACTTCTACAATTAGTCCATAACCTGGCACACTAATTTTGAATCAGACCACATTGCATAGCAAATCTAATAAATTCTACTAAAGGATCGCTACTTGTTAAAAGGTCCTACTCCGACCTTCATAACATTCACAAGAAGGCTATGCATGAAAATGCCCTACAAGTAATCCTAGTACATGCCAAAACTAGGTCTATTTAAGGCCTAACGATGTTACCTGTTCACAACAACCTTAATTAGTCTCAACATCTAGCATATACTGGCCAGCCATTGCTATCAACCGAAGGTGTGAATTTTGCAGGAACTAGGTCACATCCATAGAGGAACATCCCGGTCAAACCCTCAATCAAAAATCCTCTTAAATCACAATCACATCACTGAGGATTTATTGTGCCAGGGTTTGCATATGGTAAATTTAAGTTCCAGCTCATATCCATTGCACTACCAGATCTACCCTGCAGGTCTGAAATCAACAAGCTAATTATTTGTTGTGATTTTTAGACTTGTCCATTTTCGGCTATCCTACTGTGTACTTCTGAATGTTGAGCATCAAAGTTTACTAATTGATTATAATCAGATTTTCTGAGTAGCTGAACGATCAATATAAAACTGAAATTTAATTCTATTTCCTTATTTAATGTGATTGAGTGGTGCAGTTGTGAGATTTTAATTTTGGTAATCAGCAAATAAAATAGTGTGAAATACAATCTTGAGGGAGTACATAACAATATGTGTATATATTTCATTCACCATGTTTATAACAATCTTACCCTTTGTATGTATCCAAATGAAATAGAATGTTCCTCTTGGTCATCAATTACTTTTTGTTATTTAGCACATCATTATTTCATGGTTTGATCAATAGTATATTTGAGTGAGTTGGCTAAAATTTATAACTAAAATATCCCAAGAACTGTCATTAACATGATAATCATGCAACATCTAATATGAGCCCATTAAGTTTTGGTTTCTCATGTTAAAACTAACAATAAAACTTATTTGTAGATGAAAGTTTGTTAGTTGGAAGCTGACTGTAACAAGCTACATGAATGGTCTTAACAAATACATTTGAACCACGTCTTATGAAAATACAGTTGGATAGTGGAACTCCACAGCAAACATCAGCATTTCCCTCCAACCACGAAATGTCTTAGGCTAACAACTAGATTAAGATAAGGACAACATATCAACTTCAACTTGGAAAAATCTACTAAAAATGCAATCATAAAAGAATCACTCAAGGTGAAGCACATTGCCTCCCCGCTTACATAGGAGCATATTCCTCCTTTTATTTGTAGTCATGGGTTGTCAATTCAAATATTATGTGTTACAGGTAAACCAACATCTAGAAATAATTAGTAAGTTATCACTCCCGACAGAATCATTGCCAAATGATAGGTTATCATATCTCGAACCAAGTTCCATATTACACAACCTGTTATTGTTGTCTACCAACATCATAAAAATTATTACCAATTTATCACTCCCAGTAGAATCTTTGCCAAATGACAAGTAATCATATCTCGAATCAAGTTCCACATTGCATAGCCTATTTGAACGTTGTCTACCTTAATCAAAACTTGCAAGTAAAATGGGTAGGGTAGACAGATTACCTTGGAATGAATAAAGAACCCAGTCTTCTTTTTTTGTAGGTCCTCAGCATTTAATTTCAAAGTTGGTACCCAGTTAAATAGTTTACCTACTTGCAAGCAACTGTTGATATGGACAACTTATATGTGGGCCCCTTGATGTAGTGTTATTATATAAATATATACTTGAGAGCCCCATCTGACAACCCAAAAAAAATTCTGCAGAAACAAATACATGAGAAACAATGTAAAACTAGAAATACTCAAAATTTTATTCCAGACAAATATATACACACCCATAAAACATGGGTGAAATTCACAAGTGGAATTGAATGCACACTAGTTCATCAGCTTCACAAAAAGGTAAAGATCCTAATTTATCTTCTGCTGACAAATATAGGAACCCTGCATGATATAGTCCTAGTAGACCGTACAACAGTTTAAAGACTGAAATTCACAAAAATAAGAGACTTTAACAGAGAATGTTGTTTCAGGAAGTGGAGAACTACAAAATATTGGTACTAAAGATTAGCACAATCCAATAAAAAACTGATACAATTTGCAACCAACGGAATAATCCAAATCCCAGACAAATATCTGACTGCTCAAAATTCACTATCTATATATATTTACATACCTCATTCCAATGTTCAATATCTAAAGGTTGTTCCTCCCACCATACTCATTACTTTTATTCTTAACACCTCACTCTTGCCATACTCCATTTGTTTCATTCAAACAAGCTCATTCTTCCAGTTATAGCCATATTCCATTTGATTCATTCATACAACCTCATTCTTGCCATTCAAGCCATACCCCAATCTTAGGATAGCAAATCATTTACTTTAGAGTTCAAGAACACTAAATTTATTTGACTTTCCTATGTCAGGCTATTCTTAAAACCACCTCATTATACATCCCAATTTGAAGAAACACCTTACACCATAATTTTGAGCTTGAAATTGGCAGTTGGCCATTGTTAAATCCACAAGTAAAATTGATGTAGTATCCTTCCTTCAAGGAGAACTAAACTAAGATTACTTGCCCTAGAGGACAGTGCAAATGAAAGTATTACAAGCAGACCATGGTTTCTATTTGGTGAACTCTACATCTTGAGAATAGTTACAATGCAATAAAATTTGTTGGTATAATATTTCAACAAGCCTAATGATACAAAAATTTGATGTCCTGCCAAATATAGTAAGAACACAAGCCTCTTAAGATAGGCATCTTGAAGTTTACAATATCATAGCTTTTCATCAGTCCTCATAATACTCACTATAGAGTTAGCAACAAGGATGTGTGAAATTTGCATATGGTAATAGCCATTCCAATGGTACAACAGCTGATACGAAATCTTCCACCAGCCAAGAGGTTGATGCCATTGCTCTAGAATGCTTTGCAGAGGTGTTCAATCAATGAAATAGCTAGGACTTCTATTCATTACAAGAAAGGTTTACAGTATATACCCAAAATTGGGACATCTTCTACTATAGTAGAAAAGATCAGTTCTCCTATATGAGAACTTAACTACAACACTTGAAACTAAAAACTGGCAAGCCAGTAAGCCACTCTGTATTTACAATGGGAGCAACTATTGTTTTTGCTAAAATGAAAGCACCCTCTTACTGTCCTCATCGGGAAACCCTAAAAAAAAGTGCTAGTTGTCATTTTGGTATCGCTTTCTTAGTTGTTACTTGCTATCAACTGTTGAGACTGAAGATGGTCTTCATTTACCCCATTGTGCTAAGGAGATATTTTTTGGAGTGAGCGATACTGAAGTTGGACAGTTTCCCCTATAAGAAGTAATTGCAGATGGTAAATTTATGGATAAAGTGAGATGGAATTAAAAGCATAACTTTTTTAGTTATGTGAACAAACTTAATTGGTTTTCAATATTTTAGCTTTCTCACTCTGTCCTTGCACAAGAAAATTCCTCTTCTCTAGATACATGAAGCACTCTCAACCACATCATAACATTGCCAGATTTATTTATACAGCACTCATGGTTATCCTTTATGGTTGCACAGACAAAAATAGCAGGGTATTTTCAGATTTGACACATCTGCTTAGTGTGATTTGCATTTGATTTATTAAGCATGGCCTACAAAATGACTACCTCCAAGTGACGGCTTGGAAACAGTGGCATACTCCCATCAAACCCCATAGAAAAGAGAGTTCTTATTGAATATTCCAATGTGACTGAATACAGAGTGCAAGAGAGAGCACGGTTGTTAACCAAAATTCTTTCTTGAAATGCATCGGCCAGTATGAAGTTACAATTCACCATTTTTTTAAACATTCCCTTCATGAATCGTGGCTTCCTAGAAATGGGCACGAGCATTCCTCAAAGCATAAACCATTTTTGAATGCTCTATTATGCATGCATGTCGAATGTGGTAGCATTCTCAAGGTATAAAGTGACAGCCTTTGCAAAACTCTCTTTTGTGGAAAATAACTCCCAGGAAGTCCCGGTGCTTCACCTCTGTGAGCATCACCTAGATCCAATGAGTGATAAGTGTTCCATTCATTCTCATGAAGGATGGGTTTGTGTGAAACACTACTCATGAAATAGGGGTCAATGAGTTTGACTCAAAAAACTACACAATTAAATCCTGATAGCAATATCACAATTTGACTTGCTATGGAAAATATCTCTTACTTATAAACTATCTTCTGTTGCACAAAAATGGGAGTTTATAAGGAATGGAAATTGATCAGGTTTAAGCATAGACAAGAGATGCAGGTTGAACATTGGGAAAGAGTGTATAATGAGCACAGATCGATTTATTGCAAAGACCTTACAAACTCCCAAGCAAGTACAATCAACAAGGTAGATCGAGCCTCACCTCTTTTCTTCACCTGCGCAACTTCTGGAATCATGTTAGACATGCATGCAAAATGTGAAACCAAAGGGAAAGTTGTGGTTTGCTTGACAAAGTCCCTCAAAAGATATTATCACAAGGAATGAGATAAAATGATAGTAGGATGTGCACAAAATGGAATTCTTTGAAGGGTGGACAGAGGAGGGTTCCATTCTTCCCATTGATAAACAACGAGAATAATGTAGGGAAACAAAGTTAAATTGGTGTTCTCCTTAAGTTGAAAGGCTTGCGGGGTGATAGTGGCGGATTGTATTTTAAATGTAGTTGTAAGTTTGGGTTTGGGATGGATGTGGATTCTTGCCAATAAGATCATTTGATTGTCAACGACAATGATCTACACAACATTGCGCTTGCTTACCTAATGCACAATTGTTTCAAAGACACTACAGAAACATTCATCTCATGCAATGGGATGAATCATGAGACAACCGGCCAATTGCCCCATTGACATTGACAAGAGAAAACCAATTTACAATTTTACTTTGGATGGAAATGCTTTGAAGGCCATAGAACTTACAAACCAACTCGCACTTGCTTTTCTCCAGAACAATAAGGCCTTAAATTTTGATCTTTTGAGTCTTCATTATGTTAAGCTTGGCCATGCATTAGTTATACTGCTTATGGATAAGCCAAATGGTGAAATCATAATGGTGGAAATTTGTGTATTGCTAAATTTAGTCATGTGTGGTAGGATAAATAAGTGTGTTGTTGCAAAAGCATGGGGCAATTTGATTAATTGAATTGCTTGAGGATAATGATGAAATCACAATGGTGGCAATATGTGTATTGCAACCATTTAGTTATGCACAGTAGAAGAAATAGGTGTGTTGTTGTGGAAGCATGGGGCAATCTGCTTGTGCAAGATTTTCTTAGATCAAACAGTTCTGATATGGTTCAGAAAGCATGGCCAACAATACCCTTCAAGAATGTGTCTAGTGAGTTCATAAGGGTTTGATAGGTGTCCTATGGTTGGTGATAAATGCTAGTTCTAGAGGACAAGAAATTATTGCCTTTGCACTTGAGCATTTTATTAGGTATGCAAATCCTCCCACTAACAACTAGATGTCAGTTTTGGAAATCAGCCAAAACTAAGTTTGTGTTTGTAGCTACTTAGATTATCTCTGGGATACTTTATATGCATCGTTCATCTAGATTCTACATTTTAAATCTATTTATAAAGATCAGAATGTGTATATGATTTGTGGTATTTGGCATACCCCTACTTTTGACTAATGGGAATACCACATCCTTTAGTGAATATACTACAAAGACAATTTTGTGCATTTATGAAATTGAAGATCAGTTTATCTGATTGGTGAAAATGGATAGGTTGTATTTCACGAAAAATTTCTTGTAAGACCAAAACCACCTTTTGAATAGTAGATATCTATTTTATTCTATTAAATCAAAATTTGTGCCAATCTAGTTTGATTGAAGATAGTCTAAAAGCAATCATATCTATTTAGATTCTCACAGCTATATTTTATACTTTCAGGGCACTTTGGAGAAAGTAAAGATTCGAGGCAGTCTGCATTGTCTTTATATGGTTTGCAATTTGGATTTATAGCACAGATTTAATCTGTGTATCAAAACATTTGTATGGGAGTCAAATTAGTGAGATGAGAAGAGCACATATGGTGATGTGTACTACAACATTTGGCTTGATAGTAGTAAGGCCATGGATTCATGGATGGCCTCTGCCATAAATTTTTGAATTGTTGATGGTGAAAACATTTTTATACTTCTCTTTTTTGAAGGAACTTTTAGTAGACATTCACACTTTGAAAATTGTTCTAATTCAACTTTTAATGCTCTGCATTATCTTTTATATGGTTTGCAATTTGCATTTTTAGCACATGTTTAATGTGTGTGTCAGTACATTTTTGTTGCAATCATATTCAGAACATTTATGTCGATGCATACAATAATATTTGTATGCACCCTAAAATGGTCGCCTAGACTTTGGGCCCCATTTCTGCAATTTATCAAATCCTTGAATCAATATTTTCAAATATCAACAATATCAATTATATCAATTTCCTTGATCAAATCATAATCAATTCAATATTTCCTAAAGTTTGAGCCTTATTTAATTTAAAAGAGAAAAGAAATAAAAATAAAAATCTTATTTAATTAAGAGAACATGCTCCCTTTTAATTAATGAAAATCTCTTTTAATTAAATAATAAAATCAATTTATCCTAAGCCTTTATTTGATTAAAAGGAATTTCCTCCCCTTTTATTTAAATAAAAAAGCTCCCACTTTTCCTCTTATCCTAAGTTGCACAAATAAAGCATTTATTCTTATTTTATAAAAAGGAAAAATAACTTTTTGTCTCATATGGATATAAAGTCGACTCTTATTTTCCTATTGGAGCATATTTGTGCACAAGGATCAAGCTTCTTTTTTTCTCCACCGTTGATTAAGTCTTTTGCCTCTTAATCACAATGGTCCATTCCTTTTCACTTCCTATAAAAGAAGAGCTCTCTTCTTCATTTTCATATCCATCTCTTTCATGCTAATGTTATGCTGCAGGTCTTCTAAATCATTTGGAGCTATTTGAAGACATTCTACATCCAAGCTTTGAAGACTTGTTATTGCATTTCATTGTAGTTGCATATTTCCTTTCTTAGTTGCATTATCATGACATATTAGCTTAGATTTCTTTTTATACAATAGATTAACTTGCATTGTCATATAGATTTGCATTGCATTGCATCCATTTGATTTCATTGGAGATATTGGCATTCTTTCCCTTGTTTTCATTGAAAATCTCTCATTGTATGGTTGACTAGCAAGGTCATGAGTTTATAGCTCTAGCTGAGAGCAATTTTACAAATCTTGCAACTCCATGCATAAAGAGCTATGGATCGATTTGTGAGGGCTCATTCTTGAGTTTTCTTGCATGTAAGGATTCATAGAAGTGTGGTCACATTTTCACCATACATTTTTTGGCACCCACCATGGGGCAACCCACCTCTTGCATGCTGGTTTTGATTATTTTTGGAGCTAACCCTTGTGCAGATTTGTTTGGAGATAAAAAAAACCCTAGATTTGAAAGATTTGATCATATCTCCCAAACGGCTTGGTGTTTTGGTCTGAAATTTTTTTTGTAGATTGGAAACATATTAGAGAAGCTCCAAAAACATTTTCAAAATTTTTAGATGTAATTTATTTTTTTAATGATTTTTTCTTGGTTTTTCATAAAAAATCAATTTTGGGTGCAAATCAATGTATTTTTCAGAAATTTTAACATTTTTAGAAAGGTCTTGAAATTATACAGGGGATCCATTCATTGTGTTTTTAATTTAGAAATCATATCATAGCTCATTTGGTTAATTTGTAAAAACTGGTCTATTTTGGTAAAATAAGTCTCTAGGGCACAAATGAAGAGATTTTTTTGAAATTTTTACATTTTTGGAAGCTCTCTATTTTTTGATAGAGGTCTCTTTTCTGAATTTTTGGTTTAGGGTCTGAATTCATGTGGTAAAAATCAGATCTTGTTGACTAGGTCAAATGCAAAAAAAATAAAATTTTGTGATGGGTATGCACTTATTTTTCATTGTTCATTGCATGATATGAGTTATCATTTGGATTATTTTCTAGTTATCATTGCTCCTAACAATTAATTTTTAGATCTAACCCTAGGGTTTGTAGAATTTGGATATACATTGCATATCTTGTTTGATTGTTTCTTGTCTTGTTCATTTGAAGGTGCTCTTGTTTTCATGGAAAATACTTAAAACAAAGCATTGGACTTGAGGTACTTTGTTCCATATCTACAACATTTGGATTTTGAGATTAAAATTGAACCTCTCATGTGTTTGGCTTGAGTGTTTACATGCTTTCATAGAACACATATCAATTGATGCTCTTAATGAGAAATGAATGAACATAGATTTGCTTTCATACAAGTTTGTGTAAGTGAATGCTTGTGTTTAAACTTTAAGTAATCCTTGGTTCCAATATCAAATATCTCATTGAGTGATTGAGAGCATGGATTCATTCCTTGTTTACATAGGGAGTTAAATGCACCACTTTGTGGACTCACTCTATGTTTACTTGGAAAGTTAAATATTCTATTATTCAACCCTTTTTCATTTGTGAGTAGTATTGATTAGCAGTCTTAGATTACTTGTGATTGATCTAGATTGCTTTCTTGGGTTATTGGAATCGCTAATCCATCGGCCCCTCATTTCTGCCCCGTGGTTGCAAGATCAGTGCCACATTAAAGGGGAGGGGTCTATAGGAAAGAAGCGTTAATTGCTCCACTAGGCAACCCTTTTGTGCTTTTTGGAACTCACTTGTTTTCTAAGGTGTGGACTCACTTTGAGTTGATGTGAGGAGTTAAATGTTCCACTTTTGGACTCACTTTGAGTTGGTGTGAAGAGTTAAATGTTCCACTTTTGGACTCACTTTGAGTTGGTGTGAAGAGTTAAATGTTCCACTTTTGGACTCACTTTGAGTTTGTGTGAAGGGTTAAATGTTCCACTTTTGGACTCACTTCACATTCTCTTGAAGGGTTAAATGTTCCACTTTTGGACTCGCTTCACATTCTCTTGAAGGGTTAAATGTTCCACTTTTGGGCTCGCTTCACATTATCTTAAAGGGTTGAATGTTCCACTTTTGGACTCACTTCGCATTTACTTAAAGAGTTAAGTGTTCCACCTTTAGTGCTTTAAATACTTTTGATAGTGAATTACTTAATTTTATTTTTAGAAGGCCTGCTTGGGGACACACTACCTCAAGGGATGACCTTAACTTCTATGTTCCGATGGAGTATAAATAGTGGGTGCTGAATCGAAAGACACCTCTCTTGGGAATTGAGTTTGATATCACTCTTGGCTAAGCCTCAAAGAACTTTATACCTTTGAGAAGTGAAGGAGGAGATTTGGGTTACCGTCTCCCCCCGGCTTTGTGATTTTGGATTCTTCTCATCTATGGATTTGGGCCTCACGTACCTTGCGTATATCGAGGAATCCTTTTAGAAAGCCACGTATATCCTTGTAGATAGCTTGTTAAGGTGTTTTTGTGTTCTATGTGCCTGCTAAAATATTTTCAAGAACATACACAAGTAGAACCTTTAAGGAGTAGAAATACTAAGTCACTATACTTGTTCATGTGCAAGGTTGCTTTGCCCCTTGCCCATTGCTTGAAGACTGTTTTCTTAAATTCCCTAGTTGCTGTTCTATGTGCTTGATCATCATTGCGAAATCTTTTGAAAAATCTAATTGGAATACTAAAACTAAGTTCCATCCTAGTGGGTTCTCCTTAGAAGCTTGGTCTTCCTTGGCCAGTCCAGATCTCAAATCCTAGGTGCTGTCATGTTGCTCAACATCTCAATGAATGTTATGGTATCAATTGCATAAGATGAATCTTAGTCTTCTTCTTTCTTCTCCATTTCCCATGTTCTTCTGAAGTCTTCTATTCCCATGGGAAATTCTTCTTCTTCTTCTTCTTGATTCTTTCCTCTTATTATCTAGTCTACTTTCTTCTATTCATTTATTCATTTCTTCCATGCTTGATTCCTCCTCTTCTAGAACCATGAATTTTAACTATATTGCTAAGGAACCTCTCTTGAGAATAGATTATCTTAATCTCATTACTCAATTTGAAGAATATCTTTATTCCTCCAATAGTCCTTCCAAATATCTCATGGGTGATAAACTTATGGAAAAAATAAAGGAAAAGATGATTAAATCAGATGCCTTTGCTAGGATCATAGACATGATCATATCCCAACCTCCTTCTTCTAAACGTTCTTCATCATCTAAGTCTTCTCATTCTTCCTCATCTTCCAAATCTTACCATGACTCTTCTAAACATTATTTGCATTCTTCATTATCCAAGTCTTCTTCTTCCACTAAGTCTTCAATTTTCTCTTCTTCACGATCTCATTCTTCTTCTACTTCTTCAAAGAGTCTTACTTCTCTTCATAAGACATACCATAATGAGCAACGTGATAGTCCTTATGATACCTCTTCCACAAAGAGTGACACACCCACCTATGATGACTATGATGATGGACAATGTAGTGATACCTATGACACCTCTATTCCTAAGAGTCCTCCTAGTCATGTCCTTGTGCTTACTGGAAATGGGTCCTCATATTGGAAAGATCATGATGGTGATCCATATGATTCAGATTTTGAAAGAAACTTTGATGAGTTTTGTGAACAATACCTTGATTATAATCCAGCTACTACTGTTGAGGAATATAAAATGCACCATGCTGATTTGAAATGTAAATATAATAAGAATCCTTCCTCTAAGAACATTCATGCTGAAAATAAAGATGACACTCTCAAGAAAGATCATATTAATGTTGAACCTTTGTCTTGTGATGGTTCCCTTCCATCCCCTAATTCTTCCAATACCCATACATTTCCTAAAGCTTCCGAGTCTTCCAAATCTATCACAAATCCTTCATCCAACAAAGATCCTAATACTTTTCATGCAGTTCCCTATAGTTATCCTCAAGGGCTACCTCTTAAAGAAACTCAAGCTAACCTTCACTTGGCTAAAAATACTTTCAATAATGCTAAACCTAAAGAGCCTAAGCCTTTATGTGCTATAATTCCTACTTCAGTTAGTCCTTCACCATCTCCTCCAAAGTCTTCCATACAAATCCAACCCGCTTCCTTGTCCTTAGAAGTGGCTCCATGTCAAGAGGACCCTAAAAATGATAAAGAAAAAAATATAAATAAAGATCAAAATCAGAAACCCTCCATGTCATCCAATCCTTTTCATGATGTCTCTTCTCCATTTCATGGTTCTTTTGGTCCTCTACGCTCTTCTGCATTCATTCCACCATGTCTTAAGTCTTCTCCTAATCAAGATCAAGTTACTACTTACATTGTTGAGCTTATTGATGATCAAAATAACCTTACCACACTTGCGCTTTCCAAAGATGATACTTCCATTAAGGTTATTAAAAATGGTGTTGTTACTTCCAATGTTGAGCCTATTGAAAATCAAGAGAAAAATTATATACTTATGCTATCCAAAGCTCCTTGTCAAGATCAAAGTCTTCCATTGTCTTGTTCTACCATTCCATGTTCGCTTTTGCTTTCTACTCTTCCCGAGTCTTTGCAAGCTCTGAACAATCCTATCAAAGAAGGTGCTCTTATTCAAGATGTGCATGATCTTGTTGAAAACTCTAATGCTCATTCTAAAGATGCTGATGTCCTTGATTGTCATATAGATGTTGATGAACTTATTGATTATCCTTTTGCATCTTCCATGTCCATCCTTGGACCTCCTCCACCAATACTAAAGGCTTCATGTCTTCCTTCCATCTTGGGTCCTTATGTCCCTTCACTTTCCCCTTCTAACTCTCCTTATTCATCATCCATTTTGGGTCCTTATGTCCCTCCATCTCCTATCTTTCCTCAAGATCAACATAGATGCATACCCTTGAATCCTTTTCATTCACCCACACATCTAAACCAGTCATATTATCCTTCTTCCTCCATAAGTCCCAAGTCTTTTGGAAGTAACTTGAATGTTCAATACAAGAAAAAGAAGCAATACAAGAATCCATCAAGAAAATATTACCATGTCTCCTCTAATTGACATGGGGGCATAAAGTCAAAAGAGATATCTAAAAAGAAAACTACAAGACAAGTATGGGTTCCAAAACCCGTCATTGAAGATATTCTCTCTAAAAAATCAAAAGAAAATAAAAAGCCTAAGGCTATATGGATTCCAAAGTCTCTCTTGAAAGAGTCTAATGTCGAACAAAAAGTAAAGTTGACATTCAAGCTTCCAAAGGCTTCCACTTCATTTTTTTCAAAAAATATTCTTCCATTCCATGCACCTAAACCACAACCTCTGCTAAACATTCACCATATTCCTTCACGAATTCCTTCATTCAAGTTTCCTCCACCCTCTCACCACCCTTCAAGGTGTGTGTTGATGTTGATCTTGCCTTCCTTTCCATCTACCCTTTCACATTCCTTCCATTCATTATCCTTCTACATTCTATCCTTTTTCCTTATTTGCCTATTCCTCCTATCTTCCAACCTCACTCGCTTTACATAAAACCTTATCCTCCATTTTTCTCTTCCATTTTCCTTTCCCTATCAGCATCTTTGAGCATATAATTTTGAATCCTTGACATATCATGGTTTATCCTTTCAAGGAGCATTATCTAAAAAGCTTGCCTTCTTCCAAAAAAAAGAAAAAAAATAAAAAAATTTAAAAAATTTATAAAGAAAATAAAAAATGATGAAAAAATTGAAAATGTGCCATGGTGAAAACTTGAAAATAGGCACCTTGGTAGCAAAAGTAAAGAGAAATAAATTCATCCTATGGTGAAAACCACTCCCCTGTGGCGCCTTGGATAAGTATCATGATGAAAACCTGGCAATCAAACATCATGCGTAGTTCTTCTACATATTTCATTCATTCCATCTTCTCTCTTTGATCTTGACAATGTTGACCTATACTTGAACATTTGGCTATCTTGTGAGCTATCTTACTATGATCTTGCTTTCATTCCTTTCATGTTTATCCTTCATATTCATTTTCCTTCATTCATTCTAGCCTTTCACTATCATTTTCCCCTTTGGTCTTGATCTAATATAAAAAAAGAGTAAACACAATGCTATGAAGCCTCTTGACATGTCTACTCCTTTGGACTGCATCCTTCCTTCTTTTGCATTACACTTTTGAGGCTTATCCTATGCTGGCTTTTCATTGCTTATCCAAATATGCTTTACATTACAATTTTTCCCTAGCTTGGGTACTCTTGAGGATTTTGTCGTTGAGGATGTCTTCCCTTCACTCTCCTTCATTCTCATGTCTTCCATCTCTTCCACCAGCTTGCTTATCCCTCTTATTCTCCACCTTCCTAGACATTGGGACTACACGATGTGATCTTTCTTGGAAGTTTAATGCCCATTCTGTCTGGGGGCATCCTTTGTACATACTTATTGATCTTGAAAAAATACTCAAAAAAAATTGATATATGATGCTGAAAAAATCTTAAAAAGCATAAAAGTCCTGAAAAAATACAAAAAAAATAAAATAAAATAATTTTTTTTTTAAAAAATAGAAAAAGTGCCTTGGTGAAAACCTAAAAATAGGCGCCTTGGTAGCAAAAATACAAAAAAATGAAAAAAAAAAATTGCAATAAAATCCAAGTGGTGAAAACCTGGAAACAGGCGCTACTTGAGGCCTTTACACCCCTATTTGTTAGCATGCGTCCTCGACACTCAGCCACTTTCCATCATGCCTTGACCTTATTTGACTTGGTCTAGAATTGGTCTTTACTTTTGTCTAGGGGTCATACCTATTAGCATAGGTCCTTTAGGTGCGTTTGTCTCTTAAGGCATTTCACAAACAGGTGTTTTTCAACACCACCCCAAACAGTGTTTTTCAACACTACCCTTGCATTGAGTGTTTCTTAACACTTATCAGATGTCTTACCCACTAGTCTAGTATGATGTGATATTTCTCATTTGCAAATGTGATAACCAGAGTCTGACTCTATGACCAACACACATGCACTTAAACAATCAGCTTGTTGAGATATGTTGACTTTATTTTTCTTTGTGTGCTGTCTATGAGGATTTCTTTGATGAGTGGTCTCTCCCTAAGAAGTTTTCGATGATGCATAGCTAGAAGAATGAGGGTATGAGAACATTTTTTATTTCTTTATCTGCTTGTGGGTATATTTTGTTGATCCTAACTGTCATGAGCATTTATGCTGGTCTTACTTGACACTATGGATTGACAAGGTATTATCCTTGACAATTTTGCGAGTGCATGCTTCTAGTTATCCTGAATTTCATGTGTCTTGATACAAGCATAATCTTGCCATATCAAACTTAGGTGATCTCACTGCATTAGTCATCTAGACCTCCATATCTTTGATGCCTAGGTGGGATTTCCACATTTCTATCTGATAAAGATCATATTCATATCCACATAGTCATGCTAGTGTGCATTGTATGATCTTATGACGCTACCAATAACGCTTGATGATGATAATTAGATGTCTATAGGCATTGTGACCTTGCAAGTCAACCACTTTCATAGTAGCTTGCATTCTTAGGTTCATCATAGTTTAGTTTCTGCACCTTGCATATGGAGAGAGCTCTCCTTTTTATCATCTACGAACTAGTTGGTCAACTGTGCTCATTTTCTGATTCTTCTTGATCATATCTTTCATTTCTAGTCTTTCATATCACATAATTTTCTATCTATTTTCGGACTTGAAATCGAAATCTGAGTCACGTTTTCAAGTTTTCTCATTCTTCTACACAGTTGACTAACCTTTTGAGGCATAATTCTTTGATCTTTGATGGAATTTCTTCCTTTCCATGTCTTCCAAACTTCTAGTCTTTCATTCACCCCTTTCACTTCCTCTCTCTAAGGTTTGACTTAATCTTTATCCTGTATCTTTTTTAGTCAAACCTCATCAACCTAGGGCATGTTTTTACTACTTGATGGTTATCCTATCATGCTTCATCCTTCGATTATGATTTATTGTGACTTGATCAGGTTTATCAATTTGTTGTTCTCCTCTATCTGATTTCGATTCCGATTCCGAGGGGGTAGTACCTATCATCTTTAATCTTTGATTCAGCTTTATCATTCAGCTTAGCTTGATATTCTTATTTTTAGACTTGATTATCACCTAGCAGCGACAGTGGTGATTTTTTCTTTCAATTTTTATCTCCTATTTTTCAGACTTGATTATTGCCTAGCAGCGACGGTGATAGTTTTGTCTAAGGCTTGATTTGCACCTAGCAGCGACTGTGTTGGTCTTGTCTTTTTCTTATCTTTGTCCTGATGTGTTCCCAAAATGAACACACATCTGAGTTATTTTGTGATCCCAAATCGATCTCACATGTCAATTCTTTTTTGACTGCATGTGTTCCCGAAATGATCACACATTAGTCAAAGAGGGGCAAATGTATGCACCCTAAAATGGTCATCTAGACTTTGGGCCCCATTTCTGCAATTTATCAAATCTCTGAATCAATATTTTCAAATATCAACAATATCAATTATATCAATTTCTTTGATCAAATCATAATCAATTCAATATTTCCTAAGGTTTGAACCTTATTTAATTTAAAAGAGAAAAGAAATAAAAATAAAAATCTTATTTAATTAAGAGAACATGCTCCCTTTTAATTAATGAAAATATCTTTTAATTAAATAATAAAATCAATTTATCCTAAGCCTTTATTTGATTAAAAGGAATTTCCTCCTCTTTTATTTAAATAAAAAAGCTCCCACTTTTCCTCTTATCCTAAGTTGCACAAATAAAGTATTTATTCTTATTTTATAAAAGGAAAAAGCACTTTTTGTCTCATATGGACATAAAGTCAACTCCTATTTTCCTATTGGAGGATATTTGTGCACAAGGATCAAGCTTCTTTTTTTCTCCACCGTTGATTAAGTCTTTTGCCTCTTAATCACAATGGTCCATTCCTTTTCACTTCCTATAAAAGAAGAGCTCTCTTCTTCATTTTCATATCCATCTCTTTCATGCTAATGTTATGTTGCAAGTTTTATAGGTCATTTGGAGCTATTTGAAGACATTCTACATCCAAGCTTTGAAAACTTGTTATTGCATTTAATTGTAGTTGCATATTTCCTTTCTTAGTTGCATTATCATGACATATTAGCTTAGATTTCCTTTTATGCAATAGATTAACTTGCATTGTCATATAGATTTTCATTGCATTGCATCCATTTGGTTTCATTGGAGATATTGGCATTCTTGCCCTTGTTTTCATTGTGAATCTCTCATTGTATGGTTGACTAGCAAGGTCATGAGTTTATAGCTCTAGCTAAGAGCAATTTTACAAATCTTGCAACTCCATGCATAGAGAGCTATGGATAGATTTGTGAGGGCTCATTCTTGAGTTTTCTTCCATGTAAAGATTCATAGAAGTGTGGTCATATTTTCACCATACAATATTTAGTTATATAATAAGGTCATTAACTTGTGGATGGGCTTTGCCTTAAGTTTCTTAACTGGTCACGGTGAGAACATTTAGGAGAAATTTACAGTAGGATGATTCTAGTGAAAAGAAAGTTTCACCACTCTCTTATAGTTTTTCCACACTGTATCCTAGATGCTCTATAGTAAACTTCTAGGGTAAAATCAACTATATAGTTGTAAGCAGTTGCTACCAAGTTCGAGGCATTCTTTCATTGGGCTACTATTTGCAAAAATTGAATGTGTTTTGGATTTTAAGCTAAATATTTGAATTATTGATGCTTTCATGTATCTAATGTTTAATGGGACTCCAATATAGGGAAAAGCAGACCAGTAGCCTTGTATGGAATTGTATCTGTATTTTTATTTTTGGAAGGACCTTTAAGTAGACATTCATATTCTAAAAATTATTTCAATTCAAGATTACATGTTTCACAACACTGCAACGATTTATTCATGTATCTAATATTAAATGGGACTCCAATTCAGGCAAAATCAGACCAGTAGCCTCCTATGGGATTGTATGTGTACTTTTTATGGAACAACCTTGAAGTTCGCAGTCTGACAATCATTTGAGTTCAATATTAAATGTTTCACAATACTACCATGCATAAAGCTAATTGTATAATAAACAAGTCAAAAGATTATTTTCTTAATAATTTAAACAATCTGTCTTTTAATTTGAATGAGGTATAAATGTGCCACCATACTTGTTTATGTTCACCTGAAATCCTTAAGCTTATAGAATGCAGTCAGGTTGTACAGTTCACTCAGCATTTTTTTGTCCTATTTTAATGTTCAATTGTGAATATAAGAGAGAAAAATCACACTCATGTGAAGATAGTTAGATCACTTTTGAATCTTCAAATTTTGTTTGAAAATCTAAAATTCTCTGTTGATTGACTACACAATTTGATTTATGTTTGCAAATGAAAACTTGTAAACTCTTTAGCCGCACTCTTTTGTTATGATAATGATTTTTACTTTTTATTAGTTTAAAGATTCTTTAATAACTTTTGATATCTTTTTTAGAAGCAAGAGTGATTAGTTTGTTTGAGTGATGCAATTGTCTGAAATTGTCCATTAAGTAAAACAAAGTTAATTGGTTTTTGTTGTTGCAGGTTGTTTACAAGAAGAGTTTTGGCCACTACAACCATCAATTAATAATGTGTGATACTAGTTGTACTGAGGTTCTTGATTCTAGTTATATTCAACATCTCAAGAAACTTGTAGGTCCTAAAAATTATCCATTGCACATGCAAAGGCATCTGATGTATAATGGGTACTTTCATCCAAACTAGAAAGTGGGAGGAGAGTTATGGTAGATGCCAGTATCATTCTATTTTGATCAGTGCAATATTTGCCCTTCAAAAAAAAGAGTTTATGTGAGGGAAACTCAAACCCTGCCTGAACATGATGAAAGGATCGGGATGGTATAAAAATGGGATGGAAATGTATTGTAGTTGCACTTGCCTGATTATTGGTTCACATTCCAATCAATATGCTTATTGAGACTATTCACCATTGTGGCACTTTGGTTTCATGGATAGATATGTTAGCTTCTGCAGATTTAGAGGACATGACATCATCAGATGCTTTAGAAGTAGCTGCCATAGTTTCTAGAGAAAAACAAGGAGAAGCTTTTATTCTAGCTTTCCTCCATGGGCAATACTCATTGATTCATATTACAGCTTGGAGCCATTAGTGAAATGCTTGTCCACATGGACTTCCCTCACAATTGATGTTCTCTCAAGGTTTAGTAGAGTCCAACCTGCAGTTCTTCAGGATTTAGAGGCAAGAGCATTTAGATAATTTTGAAATTAAAGTTGCATGTACTGCTCTTTTATCTGTACACTGCTAAACCACACAAGTAGAGAACATTGACTAGACCAAAGGGATCTAGATTTTTAATTCAATTTATTTACTATTTGTATAGATACTGGAATGAACAAGCAATAGAAATTAGTGATTTAAGTATTGATAGAGTCAACAATTTGTATGAAATACAAGTTAGATGTCTTGAAGAAGATGCATTGTCAATGCATGATTGAGCATCCATTTTCTTAGGAATAGTTTGCCTATGCTTGCTATCAACAATTTCTTCTTATTATGATGAAAGCAAAGCTGCCTTTATGGAAGTGGGTGCAATTGAACTCTCAACTGAATAGCTAGCTTACATTTCTCCAAATGGAGTAAAAGTATGATTTATGCTTCTACATAAATTTTCTTTTCATTAGTGATTTACTGTAGTAAATTATGCCTTGTTTCTTTGTGGTTGTTTTGCGTTCCTGCTATGTATGCTTTGTGTGTGTGTTTGATATTCTTTTATTGAGGTTTCCTTTATTCTATTGTTGTTGAAGTGTTAAGTTGACACCCATTTTGCACTCCTAATTTTTTAATGTCTTGTTTCTTATTCTATAGATTTGTCTTCAGTTTGAATTTTAATCGAAAGAGTTTTCCTCATTTAATGTCATTTACATTCTATTAAGCTTTAGATCTTCTATGTTCTAGAATATTTGTCAATGGAAAAGATTGTTCTAACTTATGATATAGAAGTGGGATAATTCTTTGTTAGTTTTAGATGGAGGTGGAGACTTTTAGAGTTACATGGGTTAGCACAATTCTGTTAGCTATTCTATTCCAAGATAGATATGTTATTAGAGAAGGTGTTGTCATGCATGTATCAACATGTCTTTAAAATTTTTTGAGGTCTGAGAACAAAATGATTGATAGGTATTTTTCTGGTCAAGCATTGGCTAGCCTTGTGTGCAATAGTAATGCAAGAACACTTCTTGCAATTGCAGACTTAGGAGCAGCTGGAGGTCTGACATCACTGCTTGGCTATTAGCAATTGAATATATCAACACTTGATGCATTATCTGAAGAATTTTCTTTTGTGTGCAACCTTGTTCAGGTTGATCTTAAATAGCTCTTTAAGGTGTATGTCATTATGGTGGTTGCCACTGCTTGTAAATCTATACTTTGTTTAGTTGAGCTTGAGAAGCTTAAGCCTATGCCAGATCAATCAGATGCAACTCCACTTGTTCTAGTTCTCTTGACTGAGATTGCGAAATCTAATAGTGCAAAAAAATTGGCCATGGCCAAAGTTGGGATCTTTAGATGATTTAGCCAAATATCCATCCTTAGGTCCTTAGGATGTAGTAGAAGAGTCTACAATAGGTGTACTATGGGTCCTATATAGCAGTCTTGATCTCTGGCAGTATGATTCAGCAATAGGTACTATCATTCAACTTAAAACAATAAGTGCTCTTGTCAAGTTTGGAAAGCATAATCACTTGTGCAAAATTGATATGGTCAAAGCTTGGGTGATCAATGATTTTGTAAAGTTCTCCTCGATGCACCAAATTCTCTATGTTTTTGAATTGCAGAACTAAGCATATGGGGCCAAAATAGGGTATTGCAAGTAAATTCCCTAGAAAATGAGGTGTCTATCCAGCCATTAGAAATCTAAATCTTACCAAGGAGGGACTTGTTTTTTTCTAAGCTTGGTAAGATTTAGATTTCTCATGGCTAAATACACAATGGCCCAAAAAACCTCTAATCTCTTGCTAGTCTGCAACTCATACCTAGTCAAGCCATGTAGTTGTTACTTGTATTTCTTGAATCACCCTCTTGTTTTGTTTGTCACCTTGGAGTTGAACTACTTTCACATCCTATTGCCCAAGTTTATTTAAAGTGATTTGTGACAACACTATAAGCTCTAGTGCTACTTGTATAGTTGAACGAGTTGGAACTCAAAACTTATATTGAAAACTGAGCCTTTATTTTAGCAAAGATTCATTTAAAAATCTGGGTCCAACCAAGGGTTAGACAATAGACGTAATGCAAGGTGCTATCAAAGAAGAGTAGTTGTGGAAGAATACCAATAGATGAAGCCACATGTATAAGTTGAAAATCCTCATCAAATATATATTTTAGGGTTTAAAGCCACGAGTGGAAGTATAAAACAAAACCCTCAAAACATATAGCAAAAGTGTGCAAGAAGAGATCTCCAAATTTCCTAATAAAATAATATAAGAAAAATACAAAGAAAAGTCATGATAGAGATGTAGATTCAAAACCCTCTATGTTTTTTAGTAGAAGATTCAACATTCATGCCATTTTATAATTAAAGACATCCTCATAGAGCACAACACCAAAAGAAATAAAAGAATCATAGAGAGTCCATGCATAGACATAGCCATTTGCAAAAATAGAAACTCATAATGAAATGTTGAAATGAAACCCACATATGTCGCACAAATATATGCATCTTCAGCAAGTTTGGTAGCACAAAGGTCATAACCATGGCTGGAGGAGGGCAAAGTACCTATAGAAATCCGTGCCATGCATGAAATTTGTATAGAAATTTATAGCAAAGAAGAATCCATTGAGGGTCCATTGCATTCTACTAGTTGGAAACCTTTTCTTCCTGATTATATTGGGCCTTTGCCATTTTATTACTAATTAAGTTTTATATATATAATGTAGTATTAAATAATATATAATGTCTATGTAAATTAATTAATAATGAAATAAAATAAAATTATTATTATTACATTTCATTAAAATATTTAATATTTATTATCTAATATTTTCATTATTATTAATTACTAAATATATCAAATCAAATAGTAATACTATAAAGAGTTTTTCCATAAAATTTGGATATTATTTCATTTATTAATATTTTTATTTTATAATATGTTTAATATTTATTAAATAATGATATCTATTATTTAATATATATTAAATATGTTATTTATGAATAAATTATATAGTTAATAAAAAATTGCATGATGTATACATTGTAATCAACTTTAATTAAGTGGAGTTATAAATCGCTTAATTAAAGTTGAAATCTTATATAAAAATTAGTTGACCTTGAGCATTTAGAGTTCACTTTGGCATGGTAGGAAATAATTTTTAGACTTTGAGTCTAATACATCTTGAAAGGGCGCATGTTTGGCTCATTTTTTAAACAACTTATATTTTTAAGACTTTTCATAACAGGACATAGATGATGAAAATATTCATTTTCATAATTTGAATAGGTCAAAGTATTATCCAAAACTAGTAAAGTGGAGTTATTTTTAAGGCTTTGATCACCTTGGTCATCAATTTCATGTATGTGGTTGGCACTTTAGAGAAAGCCAATGGCACTACTTTAAACTCCTACTATCCGTAATATACTTGAAGGTTGTTTTGGAACATCATCATCACAAACCCTTATTGGATTATGACTTCACCTACGATCAAGCTTAGAAAATATTGTTAAGCTCTTCATTCAGTCAAAGATATTTAAAGGAGTAATAATCATTCATTTAGCTAGTTTTGGTTGGGTGACTAATTATTTAGTCATTTATTTAGTCATTTTTGTTTTGATGGCTAATTATTAGTGATTAATTATTTAGTCATTTTAGTTGTGATTTTACCTGATGACCAAATTGTTCATTTATTTAGTCATTTATATTTGTAGAAAATGATCAGTTTTAGTCACGTGACTAAAAAAATGGTAGAACATGATCAGTTTTAGTCACCTGGTCATTTATTTGTCAAATTCTACTAGTGAGATAAGGAATATTTTATTGTTAAGGGTTAATTAAATACATTTGTTAATTAAAAGTTTAAATTTTGAATAAAAGTGTTTAATTAATTTTTAAATTCAAATATAAAATCAAAGGGCATGGTTGACTTATTTAATATTTAATTTATAAATTTGCATAGTTATTTATGTGCTAAAGTATTTATTTTTTAATTAAATAATTATATGCAATTTAAGTTGCACATTCAGTTTAAGTGAAAATTAAATTAGAATTTAAAGTTAAAAGTTGAGTTAGAAATTATAATTAAAAGTGCATTATTTTATTATTAAGTGTTTTTAACCATGCAAGTGATTTGATGCAAACTAGGTGGAGAGTTGAGTTTTGTTTTTGAGGGTTTGGATATTTTAGAAACCCTAGGAGGAATGGGTCTGGGTATTATTGGGAATTACGTCTACCAGGTTTTGGAGGAACTCTCTTGGGAGAATTTGAGAAACTATTGAAAGCTTAGAATTTTGGAGGTTGAATTTGATTCTTCTTATCTTCAAATTCAGACTTTGTTTGAGGTAGGGTTTGAAAACTCTTGTAAATCACTCCTTTGGAAAGATTGTATTCTTCGTGTTTGTTAGATTGTTGATGGGTTTTGTTTTTCCATGTTAGTGAAATTGAGAAGAAACAACTTATGGGTTTGATTTGTATGAAAAAAAAATTGTTTGTTTTAATATGTGAAACCCTAGGTTCTTCCTTGAGAAATTTTACACACAAACAATGAATAAATATGAAATTCTACTAGTTAGGGTTTCATTAGAATTCTTGATAAAACCCCTAAAATTATACCAAATTGAAATCAAAAAATCATTTACACAGATTAGTATTTGATTTTATCTTATGAGAAAAAGACTATTTTTAAATATATATCAATTCATATCCCAATGCTCTAGGTATTGATTACATAAATAATTGTCCATCTTTTGAATTAATAAAATTCAATATATTTGAACCAAATCCTTTTTCCCATACTTTATTTGTTTGTTTGATTTAATTGGGATCTCAACACACATTCCTATGTTAGGCGTCATAGTGGGAGAAGGAAAATGCAGTTTTAACAAGGTTCTTGTTTTTATCACTTTTATTCTGCATCCAAAATTGACGCTAGATGTGAAGGTCAAGTCTTGTTGACCCTTGGGTTACATGCCCTTCTCTTTGGAAAACTCCATGCACTTCACTAGCCGCACCATGCATTTTAAGGGGGAGAACTTTTTATTAGTTACTTGTCTTTCCTTCGTGAGCACTACTTTTGGGGGCCAATTTCAATGTTTTACTACCCCAAGGTTAATTCCATTTTATCTCTTGGTCTCTTTTGAATTTCCTAGTTCATTGGAGACTTACTTTGCATTAAAACACGTTGATTTGATTTGTCCACAAAATCCAAAATTGGTCCCTCCTTGTTTTATGAGTTTAATATTTTTTTTAATGGGCCATGACTTAATGACTTAGTGGTCAATATGGCTGAAGTTTGAATAGTCATATTTAAATAAATTAAAAATAAACTTTTTATGCTTTGTCTCTTTATATACAAAATCTCCCAAAGAAATACGTGTAAATGATCTCTCTTCAACTTATTAATTTTTTATTTAAAAGATTATGACACAAATAATTAGACCTATTCAATTTCCATGTGTAAATAAAATTTAATTAGCATTTGTAAATGGATTTAATTAGATATTTATAAATAGAATTGATCTAAGTTTTAATAATAGATTTTTAAATTCTATTTTTACAAATCAACTTATTTGTTAGTTATCAACTAGAAATATATAAATGAAATTTAATTAGAATTTATAAATAAAATTTGATTTGTCTTTATTAATGAATTGAATTGAATTTGTTTACTTTTAAATCGACTTAGTTGTATATTTAAAAATGAAGTTAATTTATCTCTATATGTTAATTAGATTTAATCTAATAGGTCACTTTTTCTTTTATGATAAGTTGGTATGTGGGTTTTGTTTATGGGTAGTGAAGCCGTAGGAAAAAGTTGTCAAAGCAGAGGTTTGGGAAGCGTAATACCTCAAAAATGGGCTATAGGTTCATTAACCTCCTACATCTTCAATTCGAATGAAATCGACATCGAAGTCCTAACCTAAGGCACATCTCCACATTATTGAATCCTAATTGATTATCCTAAATTCTGCATCGGGGAATATTCCTAGTAATATTCCTATTTATCATAATTATCTTTTATTTAATTATTATTTGGTGATAAATTCTATTTAACCTAAAGTTTGATTAATTGAATATTCTGAATATTTAATTAATCAGATTTAATACTGCCACTTAATTATTTAATTGAATTTAATTAAATTATTCCTAAATTGTATTATTTAATTTTGACAATAAATAAAAAATCTTATGACTAATTGATTAAATTCTTATTTAATTAATTCATGTCAATTGTCAATATTTAATAATATAGTTTTTGAATAAAGTTTGATTTAATAATTGATTAACCCATAAATCAGTTATTTTAATTCAAAAATCAGTTAAGTTGAGGATAAATCACTCTATTTATTTAATTAATTCAAAATTAATTGTGCACAATCAAAGAGTAGTTAAACTCCAAATCAAGAAATCAATGCAAGTTATTAACTTTTTGGAAACTCAACATTCTATTTTGAGTTCAAAGCTGATCTAAACTTCTAATTTGAGTTAAAAAGTTGTTTTTGCATGCTTTTGCATGATTTTGTGAGTTAATTATCTTTGATTTCCTAATAACTCAAAAATCAACCCGAGTTTATCAAGAGTGATTTATGGCTTTTCTCTTACATCCTCAAAACCCCGGATTTCTATAAAAACAAGGCTCAACTCTTCATAATTACAACACTCAAATTTGTACAATTACTTTGGCGAATTAGCGATTGAAGGATTAAGCATTTGTGACAGGCGATTTGTGAGATCTTTTATAGTTGATCATTTAGCTTTTGCATAGTTTCTTATTCATAGTTTCATACTCATTCATAGCATTTTTAGATCAAATCTGCATTCCAATTTCATTCATTCTAGATCAATTTCATACAGTTTTCCATATTATTGCACAGAAAATTAAAAAATATAGAATAATCTACATTCACATAATATTTCATTCTTTGCATTAAAATCCTTCGTTTAGGTGTTGCATTGTCACTAGTCTTAGTCTGATCTGAGAGTATCATACTCGCACCTACTAGAAGGCAATAAATCACCTAGTTAGTTTAGTTTCCATTTCATTGCATTATTTTGGTTTTTGGCTAACCTCTAATATTTTATTGAAGTGTTGTGTCTACAGTTAGGTACAAAATTCACACACACATTTTTGGCACCCATTGTGGGGCCCTGAAACGGGTTTCCATCACATTTCTATCAATTTCTATCAATTTCTTATCATTTTCTGGTTAAAACTATGATTTTTATTTTTTGTTCCTACATTTTTCGTATGAATTTTGTCAGAAAGTCATTTCAGGAGGTACCCACTGTCATACGACAGGTTTAGATTTCAAGACTTGTATCAGAGAGTACACACTATCATTTGGAAGCCTGATTGTCGTATGAGAAGACACCCATAGTTATATGAGTTTCTAGATTGTCGTCTGGGAGCTAACCCACTGTCGTACAAGTTTTGACTCCAAAATTCAATTGTCATTTTAGCATTTTTTGTAGTTTTTCAGATTTGAGTTTTAGATTTGGTCTAATAGCTAACCCTAACAATGGAAATCTTCTATTTTTTACTGATACTTGTTGAATCTAATTGGAAAAAGTGCAACTAAATTACTAAAATAGGTAAAAATCTACTAAGCGTGTCGCGAGGAATTCAGGTATTCTTCTCAAGCTCATAACATTTCGATTTGGATTAAAACAAACTCTCATGTGTCAAGCTTGAGTGATTTTCTTGCTTTCATATCACAGACTTCATTTTGGGCTATAAAATGAACATAGATTTTCTTTCCGCATATCTATTACACATAGTAAATAGGCCCTATGAACACTATTTGTGGATGATCTTGAGAGATTGAGATTCTTTCGCTTGTTTATTCATGTGAAGCTCCTCTTGACGAAGGATACCCTTGTAGGTAGGGAAGGTACTGAGAGAGTCTCATGTTCTACTAGATTCGTGTGTGTTCAACTTTTGATTGATACATTCTCTCTCCGGAGGGGTTGATAGATCATAAGCAGTTGATGTCATAGATGTTTGTGAGATAATCTTGGTCTTAGTGTGTCAGATTAATCTGTCTGCTTTGTTTGGTTAAAAGTGAAAAGGCTAGAGGACTATGCTCTACTCCCTTTTTAGGTAGTATCAGAAACTTAAATCCTTGAATCTGAAACAAGTCTCCATATGGTATCTTTTTTGAGTCACCTTTAGAGAAGGTTAACCATAGTGGACATTCCCTTAATTGGGTCAACCACATGGATGGAACCTCAAGTAGTAATAGCCATTTTCATCATGGTAGCAGTAGTCGCTATATAAATGTCCTTGTGGAGGAAATCTTCATAGGTGTGGTCTCTTGTTGGGCTGTCAGATCTCCCTAGTAGCTCCTGATTGATTAATTTCTCAGACTGTGTCAAAACCCTGGTGCGCCTAGATGGAGTTCACCCTCTTGAGATCATAAAATTTGCAGAGTCAAACCATTACTACAAACCCTAGTGAGGCCAAATTTTCATTTTTCTAGGAATATGTGCATTATTGAATTTTTTTTTGCAACATACACAATTAGCACTCCTAGGGATTAGCACATTCAGTCACTTGATTGTTCATGCATAGGGTTGCTTTGTCCGCTGTTCATTGTTTTCAGATGTTCTTGGAATCACTTGCTTGCTATTTTGCATGGTTTTTTATCTATTTGGCTACCGAAAATGAATGATCTCAGAATAATCTTCAAACCTGGATAGAAACATTTGTGAACAATCTGAAATTGAAAACCAAAAATTTGCAAAATCTAAAGTAAAAATCCTTTCTAGAGTCAAAAGTCATCCCATCAGGTCAGAAAGTCATATGAGTTTGGGGAAGTGTCATTTCAAAACCCCTGTATTGTCGTATGATAGCTTGTATAGTGTCGTATGAGTTTTGCCACCAATCAAACACAAAAGTAAAAAATTTTCTATCAATTATCATGCAAGTTTTGCAACTATTGTATGAGTTTTTCAATTGTTGTTTCATATCATACCCACTGTCGTACGATCCTGTAGAAAGTCATTTGAGAAAAATTGCTAGAAAGTGGTCAAAATTGTCATAAACTCAGTTTTTATAGCCCATTTCTAGAATCTGTGGAGCAAATCACTATGTCAAGAACATAGCAGAAACTAGAATGAATCCATTCATTTTCCTAAAGTGGTCTCTTGAGTTTGATTTAGCCTTCTGGGTTATTGATTTGAGTCCTTTTTATCTGGTGTCAAAACCTTGTCAAAATTATCTTCAAATTCAATCTTTTTACTAAATAGCTAAGTGTTGTGAGCTTGTGCCCGCCATCTTTTGGGCATCTACCCACACTACTATGGCATAGTATCCTTCATTTATGTCTAGTCTAATCCTTAATCACTTCAATCTTGACAAGGTTGCGTCATTCGATCTTCTAGAATCAATTTATTCTTCAGTTGTCTTCATCTCATTCTTTTCCTTCACTCAAGGTTAATGGTGGAAACTAGAGCTTCATCACACAAGAAATTTAGAGAAGCACTTGGCACTACACCTTTGACTATTCACAAGGGTCCCACTCTTGAGCAACTCTACAATTCTAGTCTTTATGAAGATGACGGTCTTGGCAATTTTTGATTGAAAATTGGTTACGTACCCCTTCCATCAACTCATGGAGGTAATCAACAAACCCCTCCTCAATCTAATCCAGGGAGCCCTAAAACTACTAACATGTCTCACGAAGGGACACAACACGGGTCTCAAGGACACCATTCTCAACATATTGTGGATCAAGAACCTACACCTTCTAAAATTGTTCAATATCAAAATGATGATGACTTCAAAAGAATGATGAAACATTTCTTGAAGGAAGATAGAGAGGCATAATTTCTAGAGTTAGCTCATCAAGGAGCTAAACTTCCTCCAAACTTTAATTTGGAAGATATCATTACATATGAGGAAGAAACTCCTATCACGGCTATGATGAAATAGATGCATGCAATGCAAGTCAAACTTAAAAAACTTGAAAAAGAAAAGAAACCTAAGGAGTTCTCCATGGAAGCTCTATGCCCTTTTCCATTCGATAAAGACTTGTACATGCCACCATTCCCTAAAAAAGTGGAAATGCCTAAGTACGATAAGTATGATGGAAACTCTGATACTAAAGATCATGTTAGAGAATTCTATACTCAATCCATGGAGTTCATGCATGAACCAACCTACTTAATGTGTCTCTTCCCTCGATCTCTGGGAGGAGCAACCATTCATTGGTTCTCTAGAATTCCTCCTACTATCAAAAATTTTGAGGAGTTAATCAAACTATTCTATCAACAATACTCCTACAATATTCAGCATTCGGTCACCATGATCGACATCTGCAATCTGAAATAGTATCTAGGAGAACCATTCCTGACATTTCTCAAGAGGTGGAGGAAGAAATTTTCTCTATATGATAGACTCATTCCAAAAAATGAGAAGCTAGAAATCTTCATCAACAATCTTGTTCCAGAAATCAAATACCCTTTACAAATGCAAAATCATACATCTTTTGACAAAATGGTAGATAATGTGATCAAAATTTAGAAAGTACTTGTGAAAAAAGGAGACATCACACTTCAAAAAGACAAGTATGAATCTGGATCTAGTTCTAAGGACAAGAACAAAAATTGGAACAAGAATAAAGACATTGTCACAGATGGCATTGTTGATAATATCCATGCCCCATCTAAGGCACCTACTTTCAATCTCACTATTGGTACCCAAGCCATCAAAGCTTTTGAAGCTAAAGAAACAGAGTCCAACAGAAAGTTGTCTAATTACAAACCTTGGGCTACAGATCCTAATTGAAAATTCACTCCTCTTGGAGAATCCTTGGAATTTTCCGTGAAAACTCTATTGGCAAAAAAAATCATTTACTTGCCTGAGATGAAAGTCCTTGATCCGGAACTTAAACTGAAATGGTGGAGAGAGAACAATTTCTGTGAATTTCATCACAATAAAGGTCATAAGACTAATAACTACGTTCACTTGAAGCACACTATACAAGACAAAATTGATAATGGAGACATCATGATTGACAATCATAAGAGTAATAATGATCATACAACATTTAGAGAACCATTTCCTAAACATGGTAAAGAAGATTCTTCTTCTCAACCTAATATGGGTGCTAAAGTCAATTATGCCTACTCTGGAAATAATGTTGTTATCAATATGGTTGAACCATGCCTATCTGAGCATTGCAATGTCATCAAGTCATTCCCCTATCTGCTTCTGGCTTGGATTTTCTTTTATTCTGCATCTTTATTTAGTGCTGCTAGGATGGATTTATGTCTTGGTTCAGATTTGATATGTTCAGACTCTTTTGGTTAGAAGTAGATTATAACTTTGTTTTAACTTTGATTTATATCTTAGATAGATTCGGGATATTTAGTTTGGCTATTAATGGTTAATTTTGGTTAGACTATGACATTGGATTTAATTTAATATCTGTAGACACTGTCTTTTCTAAATTATCCATTTCTCTGTTGACTTTGGTACTTGGAAATTTGTGTTATTTGGAAGAAGGATGAGGAATTCTTATTCTGCAATTAAGTTTTCATTTATGAGGATTTCGATGTTATACTGGTCTGTTATTGTGAAAGAAAATATGGTTAATTTTATGTTTAATGGTAAGTATAAATGATTTTATTATGTTAGCATCTATTGTTTAGTAAAACTTGAAATTTAAATGAATATTAATAAGTCTTTTATGTTAGAATGAGTTAGTGGGAAGATATGTGTTAAAATGGAAGGGGGATTAATGATATCCTAACATTCTTGTATTATGGTTAGCAAAGTTAAGATTAGAGAATTATGTAACATTGGTTATGGCTTTGAGGTACTCCCTTTGGTGTTGTGAACTTGGATTAATATGGCTATGTTATAATATGTTCACTGTGCCAAGTTATTTGTTTTTGCTATGTTCGAATGTTAGTGGGAATTGGTTGTTATTTGCACATGTGAATTACTCCGAGCATGGGTAAGTGGGAGTTCTCAATAAGTATGATTACTGTAGTAACAGTTGTCATTGTGTTAAGTAAAGGTGGCAGTGAAAGATTAGTTTGGGCTTTAATGCAGCTACGACATGTTTATGGGAATTCAAAGACTTCAGTTCACTGTCGGTCATTTGCTTTGGCAAGGTTTTGTTTCTCTGTTGAGGTAGTGGGTTGATGCCTGGAAACGTTGCAGAAATGGATTCAATTTGTTTAGTTTGGAGAGGAATATGGTGGTATACTTGTGCATTATTAATGGGGATTCTCCATTTTTCATTTCATGGTTCTATTTCTGGTTTTCGAGCTATCTTTTGGAAACACTATTCAGTTTTGGTGCTTATGAAATGAGCTCTGTCACGGGGTGCTCGGTTTCATTGCTTGGTTCTTGGTCTTTTTTGGTGGGTTTAGCTTTGCTGAGCAAGGAGTTGGTTTTGGTGTAGCTCGCCAGTTGGGAGCGAGATCTTTGGCTTCAACTTCAAGTTCAAAACACCCCACTCTGTTATAAAGGCAGGGGCATTCTCTAACTCTACTCTTGCTATCTTTATGAATCTAGTTATAAAATTCATTTAAATGGTTATATATTTTGATTATGCAATGTGATTTAAATGTTATTGTGTACTGTAGAAATGTCTTTCAATATGTGTGTGGTTTTGCACATTGCAGTGTAAAGTTCACTATGTGATAAATTGGTATTTTGGTGTTTGTTTTTGGTTCAGTTGTTTAGAAAATGGTTTTTGAGTTGTCAAAATGGTGATACTATTTTATAGGAGTGTGGAAGCGTAAGGTTTCCTAAGTTTGGGGGTTTTTGTGTGTTTCACTATTTCATGTTAGTTATCGTGACCTTAAGTAGTGGAAATGACAATGTATTGTGTAAGAAAGTAGCAATGGAGAGTGAAGACTGTGAAGTTGTCATCTCTCTACTACCAGTTTTGTTTACCGAGCTTTGGGAATGTTGTTTTGTGATCGGGATTAGTTGTTCTGGTAATGATATTGGTCTTGTCGCCAGGTATTTGGGTTTTGAGTATCCTAGTTTTATTGCATTCTCTATTTGGTATAGTTCTCGGGTTCTGTGGTTCCTAGGTTATTATGGGTGTGTTACCTTGGTGAGAAGTTTTCTTGGCAATGTTGGAACATTAAGTGAATTTGTATTATGTACCCGGTTTCATATTATTTAGTTGGAAGTTTATTTTGTTTAGTAATGATGCAGGAGCATCCTGGGTGTAAGAGCAATCTTGCATCACCCAAAAATATTTCTATTTTTTTTATTCAATAAGGGCTATTTTGTGCAGAGCTGCTATTTATGGAAAGTTACTATTTTTGGTAATTTTCGTATGTGCTCAAAATGATCTAATTTCTTTCTTGGAGGTTCATTTTGGTCATATAAGTCTGCCAGTAAAGTTTCATTGCCAGATCAAGTGTATATTGGAAGATATTGAAGATTTTCGGTATTGGCAGCAGGGTACAGAAACTTTGAACTCAGTTTTGAAGGCTTTAGAGGCCCCGGATGAGGTCAAAAATTTGGGTGACGGGCGCTTGCGCCAGTCAAGCCTGTAGAGCGCTTCGTGGCATTTCTGAAATGGGGTTATAATAGTCAATCGGGTCAACTGGTGATGACTTATGATCTCCGAAAGTCGGGTCACCTGAAATGGCAGAAAATAATTTTCCTTCAAAATTTCTGTTCGGGTTTCAAAAGTTATTTTGAGCCGACTTTGATGTAATAAATTGAAAAATAAAATAATTCTAAGATTGGTCGGCCCTTAGGGCTAAATTTCTGGAACCTTCTCGGGCGGTGGAAATTGCCTATATAAGGAAGGCTGTATTATTGTCTTAGGCAGTTCAGAATAGTTCTGGGTAGTAGATCTGGGCAATAATTCGAGGCTTTGTCCTACAGAATATTGTAAGGGAATGCCCATGTGGCTTTGCATATTGTAATTCTGAAAGTTTGTAATTCCACATTTGTGGAGATAATAAGAAGCCAATTTTCTGTTCTTGCATATTACTGTTGTTGTTTCTCTATTTCTGTTATGTGTTTGTGGTATTAAGGGGAGCACCCTTCATCAAGTGGTATCAGAGTAGGTTTTCTTGAGTGTGTAAACAGATCGCCAACTATGAGGTAGTTTACACCAGGACCGTGGCTAGGGTTTCAGTGCGCATCGGGAAAATGCCTCCACGAAGGGAACGTGGCGGAAGAGCTTGTGTCGTAACACCTGAGGTTAGGGAGCTGCAGAGACAAGTGCGAGCATTGCAAGAAGAGATTCGCAGAGGAATGAATCTTAATGTCAGAGATGAAAGCGAGGATGAAGCCGAAGAAGAATATCAAGCAGGAGAAGTTGAAATTGTGAACCAGGAGGAAGAAAGACTTTTTCGGGCCATTTCTAAGATTGGGAAAAGACCTAAGATTGAGGTTCCTACATTTTCTGGAAATCTTAACCCAGAGGAATTGATCGACTGGATCAATGAATGTGAGGAGTATTTTGAGTATGAAGATGTTGAAGATCCTGATAGGGTCAAATTTGCGAAGGCCAGATTGAAAGGTCATGCGAAGATCTGGTGGCAAGAAATTCAATTGGAGCGAAATAGAAGAGGGAAAGATAAAATCACAAGATGGGATCGGATGGTGGATAAATTGAAGCGACAGTTCATTCCTGTTGATTATGAGCTTGACCTACTGAAGAAAATGCAGAGTTTGAAGCAAGCAGAAAGATCTGTTCAGGAGTATACAGAGGAGTTCTATCGACTTCTCATCAGAACAGGCCATGCAGAAGCTGATAAGGAGAAAGTTGCCCGATACCTTAATGGGTTAAGGCCAAGCATTCAGGAGGAGCTGAATCTGGTTCGAATGAACAGTATTGAAGAGGCATACCAGTTTGCCCTAAAAGTAGAGGAAAAGCTGAACAAGAAGTTCGAGAGCAGACAAAATGCAAGAGGTCGCGGTGGACGATCTGGTGGACGGTCATATGGTGGCCGAAATGAAGATCTGAAAAAGAAGGATGAGGCCAGTAGCAGTCAGAATCAGCATGGAAATAATTCCAATCACTTCCAGGATCAGAATAATAGAGATCAGAGGGGAAGAGGAAGAGGACAAGGATCTGGACGAGGAGGCTTCCGTGGAACATGTTTTCACTGTGGAGAAGAAGGTCATAGGGCATTTGAATGTCCTCAGCGCCAAGGCAGAATAGACAGGAGAAATGAAGGCCAGGCCAGAGTTGCACATGTAGATGAAGATGCCAGATCATCAAATTCTGAAGATGCTAAAAGAGGAGAAACGTTGATTAACAGAAGAGTCCTGTTGAGTGGTGAGAATGAACCTGAGCAAAGGAGAAGCCTGTTTCGCACCAGGTGCAAGTGTGAAGGTAAATGTTGTGATGTGATTATTGATAGTGGAAGCACTGACAATTTGGTGTCAGAAGAGATGGTGACAAAGTTGAAACTCAAGAGACAGAAACACCCACATCCATATCGGATTGCCTAGGTACAGGATGACCACAAGGTCATGGTCAATGAACAATGCCTAGTGAAGTTCAAGATCGGCGGGTACCAAGATGAGGTACTATGTGATATCATCTCTATGGATGCATGTCATATGTTATTGGGTAGACCGTGGCAGTTTGACAGATGTGCTGTACACGATGGTCGTGCGAATACCTATTCCCTGACAAAGGATGGAGTGCGACATAAGCTAAAGCCGTTGAAGGAGACCGAAGAAAAGGTATGTGGTAATGCAAGAATAACATTTGTTGATGGAAGGAAATTCCTAGATGGTATGAGGCATGAGCATGTATGTTTTTCTTTAATTCCAAAAGCTGGTAAAGAGGAAGTAGAAGATGTTCCTGTAGAAGTTGCAGATTTGTTGAATGAGTTTCAGGATATTGTATCCAATAACGTGCCTGATGGATTACCACCAGTTAGGAAGATCAGTCATCAGATGGACTTGATCCCAGGAGTGAGTTTGCCGAATAAGGCAGCACACAGAATGACACCTGCAGAAAGTGAGGAGTTGAACAGACAAGTGCATGAACTGTTACAGAAAGGATTGATTCGAGAGAGTTTGAGTCCCTGTGCTGTACCAGCGGTATTAGCACCAAAGAAGAATGAAGAATGGAGGATGTGTACAGATTCTAGGGCAATAAACAAGATCACGATCAAGTACAGGTTTCCATTGCCACGAATGGATGATATTATGGACTGTTTGAGTGGAGCTGTGTATTTTTCATAGATAGATCTGAAGAGTGGATATCATCAGATTCGGATCAGAGAAGGAGATGAATGGAAGACTGCATTCAAGATAAAGGAAGGACTATATGAGTGGTTAGTCATGCCTTTTGGGCTAACCAATGCACCGAGCACTTTCATGCGGCTCATGAACGAGGTTCTGAAAGAATTTCTAGGTAAGTTTGTCATTGTTTACCTAGATGATATTTTGATTTTTAGCAAGACATTGGAGGAACATATGATGCACATTCGTATGGTGTTTGAGAAGTTGAGAGAAGAGAAATTGTTGATTAATTTGAAGAAGTGCAGTTTTGTGAAGAAAGAGTTAGTGTATTTGGGATTTGTAGTTTCAGCAGAAGGTCTAAAAATGGACCCAGAGAAGGTACAGGCTATCCTTGAATGGCCTACTCCAAGGAGTGCTACTGAGGTAAGATCTTTTCATGGTCTAGCTAGCTTTTACAGAAAGTTTATCATAAATTTTAGCAGTATTTGTGGACCCTTGACTGAAACAATGAGAGGGGATAGAAAAGAGTTTAAGTGGACTAAAGAAGCAGAAAAAGTTTTCAATTATTGAAACAAAAAGTTACAGAACAACCTATTTTAGCACTTCCAGATTTCAATAAGGTGTTTCAAGTAGATTGTGATGCTAGTGGTACTGCAATAGGAGCTGTTATGAGCCAAGAAGGTAAACCTGTTGCTTATTTCAGTGAGAAGTTAAATGATGCCAAGAGGAAGTATTCTGTTTATGATCAAGAATTTTATGCTATAGTTCAGGCATTAAAGAAGTGGAGACATTATCTACTTCCTACGGAGTTTGTTTTGTATACTGATCATCAAGCTTTGCAATATTTGAATAGTCAAGGAAAATTGAATCAAAGGCATTTGAAATGGGTTGAGTTTTTGCAGAGTTATACATTTGTTTTGAAACACAGGAGTGGAAAGTCTAATAGGGTTGCAGATGCTCTTAGTAGAAGGCAACTATTGCTGACAGAAATGCAGATTGAAGTGGTTGGGTTCAAGGAACTCAAGAATTTGTATCCAAAGGATCCTGATTTTGGTGAAGCTTGGAAAGCTTGTACAGAACCTGTTACTCTAGACAGGACAAAATGGTTGGATTTCATCATCCAGGATGATATGCTATTCAGAGGGAGTCAGTTGTGCATTCCATGAAGTTCTATGAGGGAGAATCTCATCAAGGAGAAGCATAGCGGAGGATTGGCTGGACATTTTGGTCGTGACAAAACCCTTTCTTTGGTTAGTGAAAATTATTATTGGCCACAATTGCAGCAAGATGTGAAGAAGTTTGTACAAAGTTGCAGAGTATGTCAGATGGCGAAAGGAGTGAAGCAAAATACAGGATTGTATCAGCCATTACCCGTACCAGAGAAGCCTTGGGAGGATATCAGCATGGACTTTGTTCTTGTTTTACCGAGGACACAGCGGGGACATGATTCAATTTTTGTAGTAGTTGACAGATTTTCAAAGATGGCACATTTCATTCCCTGCAAGAAGACTAATGATGCTGTTCATGTAGCAGAATTATTTTTCAGAGAAGTAGTGAGACTTCATGGTTTGCCAAAGACCATAGTTTCAGATCGGGACACTAAGTTTGTTGGATATTTCTGGCGTACATTGTGGAAGAAGTTGAAGACAGATTTGAAGTTTAGTTCATCACATCATCCACAGACTGATGGACAGACAGAGGTGGTGAATAGAAGTTTGGGAAATTTGCTGAGATGTTTGGTTGGAGATAAGCCAGCAGGATGGGATTTGATTTTACCACAGGCAGAATTTGCATACAATAATTCTGTCAATAGGAGCACTGTTAAATCACCATTCCAGATTGTATATGGAAGTAGTCCAAGAAATGCATCTGAATTGAGGAAGATAGATAAAGGAGAAATAAGTAGTGCTGAAGCTGAAGATTTTGCAGAACACTTGAAGAACATCCATGGGGAGGTGAGGAAGCATATTACCAAGATGAACGCACAGTATAAGGCTAAGGCAGATGAGAAAAGGAGGTATAAGGAATTTCAAGTTGGTGATGAAGTCATGGTTCATTTGCGGAAGGAGCGGTTTCCAGTTGGTACATATAACAAGCTGAAAATGAAGAAGTTTGGACCATGTAGGATACTGAAGAAACATGATTCAGGAAACGCATATGAGGTAGAATTGCCTACTGAGCTAAATATTTCACCAGTGTTTAACATTTCAGATCTGACAGAGTATCATGAAGGAGGTGTTGAAGATGAGATCACAGCAGCACAGTGGAGTATTCCAGCAACTAGTTCAGATATCAAGGAGATTGAAGACATACTGGACAGTCGTGTTGGCAGAAGCACAAGGAACAGGACATATGAAGAATATCTGGTCAAATGGAAAGGATGACCTGTTGAAGATTCATCATGGCTAACAAAGGAGGAGGTTAACCGTCTTGGTTTTCCTCTACACACCTGAGTCGTGACAGGGTCACTTCTCAAATTACCCCGGGTGTCTGATGCAGGAGCATCCTGGGTGTAAGAGCAATCTTGCATCACCCAAAAATATTTCTATTTTTTTTATTCAATAAGGGCTATTTTGTGCAGAGCTGCTATTTATGAAAAGTTACTATTTTTGGTAATTTTCGTATGTGCTCAGAATGATCTGATTTCTTTCTTGGAGGTTCATTTTGGTCATATAAGTCTGCCAGTAAAGTTTCATTGCCAGATCAAGTGTATATTGGAAGATATTGAAGATTTTCGGTATTGGCAGCAGGGTACAGAAACTTTGAACTCAGTTTTGAAGGCTTTAGAGGCCCCGGATGAGGTCAAAAATTTGGGTGATGGGCGCTTGCGTAGGTCAAGCCTGTAGAGCGCTTTGTGACGTTTCCGAAATGGGGTTATAATAGTCAATCGGGTCAACTGGTGATGACTTATGATCTCCGGAAGTCGGGTCACCTGAAATGGTGGAAAATAATTTTCCTTCAAAATTTCTGTTCAGGTTTCAAAAGTTATTTTGAGCTGACTTTGATGTAATAAATTGAAAAATAAAATAATTCTAAGATTGGTCGGCCCTTAGGGCTAAATTTCTGGAACCTTCTCGGGCGATGGAAATTGCCTATATAAGGAAGGCTGTATTATTGTCTTAGGCAGTTCAGAATAGTTCTGGGTAGTAGATCTGG